>JAAGNO010015177.1:53828-85522 GCA_033439905.1 Ceryle rudis
GAAGGAAGGGTGGAGGCAGTGGACCAGGGGGTGACGGACTTTTTTTTTTTTTTTTTTGGTTGGTTGTTTTTTTTTTTTTTTTTTTTGAGGGAGGAAGCCAATTTAACAAGAAATACCAAAGTTATAAGGGTTTAGTTTTGCTGTAAGGACAGAGCCAATTGAAGAGCAAAAGGAACTTAGAAAATTTTGCCCTTGTTTGCCATTTTAACTATACCCCCCTTCTCTGCTTTTCTTGTTATTGAAGCAGAAGTATTTAGCAAAGCATTAATCTTGCTTGTCAGTAATAACATGCAAATTAAACACCTGCTCTAGGAATCTGTAGTGCTTTGTTCCATTAGATGGTATTGACATGTCAGATATTTGGACTTTAATTCAGAAAAATGGTGCCATTTTCATTTATCTCTCCTAATGAAGAATGAAGGTGTGCACTGATACAGGGCTGCCCACAGCAATGCAGCTAAAAGTGAAAAACAATACTTAATACAGCCACTAAATTACATGTGACATCTCATTTAAAGATAAACAGCCTGAAGGCATATGTCCAAGTGGCATTGATGAAACTTTTAAATGTTCCTTTGAATTCTCATTTAACCAGCAATTTGGTAGTGAAGGCACTGGGCTGCCTGGGAGACATAGTGTTGCTTCTTTAAATGTGAACTGAAAGCACAAGTAGGAGAAAGCTACAAGTCCCAGAGGGCACAAATATGGATTGATCCAGACATTCCTCTCCAGTCCCATGGGAAAACAGGAGCTGCATTCAGTGGATGGTGTCTGTGAGATGGGTGGATGGGGCTCTTGTGTTGTGAGATGTCAAAGCTCTCTTGTCCCTGTTTGCAGATCTGGGCCTTTGAGGGAGAAACTGGTACCAGATGGTGAGCATGGCATGGGTGTGTGCCCTGGTCTTGCAGGGCTGAATGTGCACTGTGAACAGTGTCCCATGGTCTTGTGAGCTGCAGGCTGGACACTGCTGAGCCCCCACTGTGTCATATCTGACCCCAGCTGCCCATCTCTTGCTCTTCAGATTCCCACTGTGTTCCACTTTCTGGAAAAGTTCAGATCCACATTGAGAAATGTTCCGTAGCAATTTAAGATACACAACCAATGTTATCCTCGGCAATGGGTCTCCCCTGTCTGTGGAAATACAAGGGATGGTTGCTGGGAGCTCACTCCTTGCTCTAAGGGATGGCCAGTTACACCTGTCTTTGCTGACAGTCACCCATTCAAAATCTGTGCTTAAGGACCTCCTAGCTGGACACCTCACAATCTTCTAATCTAATCCAGTGCTTTGCTCTCGTTAGGTGCAGGAAGACCTTCTCCCCCAGCATCTGCTCTGTATACTATTTGCTCTGTTTCAAGCTCATTTCTTCCGAACTGATCCATCAGAAGCATGGAAATCAGGTCCCATCTTCTGTCTTAGTAGGGAATCCCTCTGTGTGTTTGAAGCTTGTCACATTCCTCTCTTGTCCTTTTTTCCAGCCAAATAGTTCCTGTTCATTCAGGTTTTTTCCTCTGGTTTTCAAGGCTTGTAGGAATATCCCTTTTATTAGGGTTATGTTCCTGTTTGTGCCATAGAAAGCTCTGATTTTCGGGGTGGCATCCTGTGATTTTTGCCTGTGTTGGCAATCCGGGACATCAAGAAGGAACAAGTTCCTTGTATGGGCCCTTTTTGGTACCTTGCACAGCCTGTTCCTAGAGGCAGGCCCTGGGACAAAGCATCTTGTGATAGAAATAAGCACTTCTGGAGAGAAGGCACAAAGTGCCATATTGTCTTGTCAATACTTGCCCACCTTTGAACTACTGCTTAAATTTGTGTCTCCACAGTGTTTTTCCATTGCTGTTCTTGAATGATAGCCATTGATTTACTTTTAACTAATTTATTTTGAAGGGTGCTACAGAGATGAGCTCTGTGATTTATTTTTGTCTAGCTTTTCTAAACTTGCACCAAATTTTTTGGTTTGGGATTTTTTTTTTGTTTTGTTTTTTTTTTGTTTTGTTTACTTGCTTGTTTTAGCCCAGAATGTAGCTGGCATCCACAGGAATGAGCTCAAGCAGTGGGTGCTTTTGTGGCCAGACACTGAAAACACAAATAACCAGGATGTAGAGCTTCAAAAGCATTCAGCAGCACGAGAAAGCCATGCCGCAGAGGCAAACAGCAGGCGTTGTTAGACTGTTCCCCTCCAAATCTTTGATTAGACACATTTAATGGGATTTCTTCTCATGTGCTTGAGATGTGCAGCTATGCTAGTCTTTGACCAATTTTCCTCATGGTCCCCTATTACCAGCTCCAGGCAACCCCCCCATACATTAACTGAATGTTTTTTGCTTCTCTGTGATAAATGTCAGGCTCCATCAATAATGCAGCTCTCAGAATTTCCTGGTATGGGGTCACTTGGCATTCAGCACTTGGAAAGATCACATACTTCTACTTGTTCAGTCTTGATTTTGATCAAGAGAAGAGTTGATGTCATTCAGCATTCCTAAAACTCCCCCTCCCTTCTGGCTTTTTTTTTTTTTTTTTGGTATAAAACAGTTCGACACAACAGGCTGTGCTTTATTGATTCTTATTTTTGCATCTTGCAATGTGACAATATCCATAATAAACACATGCTGGGCTTGCTTGTGGAGAATCTACACTTATTTCAAGTAGATCCCTTTCCTGTTCTTCAAAAGATGCTTAAAATCTGCCTTATTAAAAATAATAGGAAATCAATGCATTTCCCTTCTCATAAAATATTAAAAGCAGTTTGATGGGGTTTATTGTTTAATAAATAGCTTGCACTCCCAAAGCTCTTTCCAGCAGAGAATGAGTACCTCAATCCTTTCCGGTGTCTGGCCATGCAACTTGCCTCTAGCAAAGAGAGCTCTTAATTCATGTGGTACCTCTAGAGGATGTGCAATTGTCAACCCAAACCCTGGTGCTTTCTAATCACGGTTGGCACAAGCTTCCCCCTGCTGTCTTTCAAGCCGCAGGGAGGTCAGACATTTTCATGCCTGCTAAATCTGAGTGTTTTGTGATGGAGACAGCAGCCTGTTAAAAGCTGGACCTACTCCACCAGCTAAGCAGGAAATGGGTATTTTGAAGACCAGCCTCACTTACTTACACTGGTGAAGTATTGTGATATGTTATGGACTTTAATATACCTCCTACCCAGATGATGAGAAATAGGGCTTTTCCATATTGTATACCTCAAAACTGAGGCCTGGAGAGGGGAGGGGGCTGCCTGCAGAGCCTGAGGCAGAGCTATGAAGTCAGGGAAGCCTGCTAGCATTGTGGCCTGATCCCTGCTCTAGTTTCTCGTTCACATTTCCGTGAGCTGTGGAGCCCTGTGACAAGTGACATTTAGCAAATCATGTCAAGCTGAGGATTTCTTGGTCTGATGGGGAGGAAAAAAAAGTGCCTCTTGTTTTTTCTTCCTAGTTCTTCTTGTTAATTATCTCAGAGCTCTTTTTCAACACCAAATACCAAAGTAGCAGAGCTGTGCAGGGGAGTTGAAGCTCTGCTGAGTTTCCTCCATCCCTGTGTTTCTGCAATTACACATAAGGTGTTGCTTTGATTCACAGATGATGACTTCTAATATCTGGGTGGCTCCACCTCCTTTTCCAACAACACAGTGGAGGTTATTTAGAAATGCTGAGGAGCAACAGCCCACAGAATATGCAAGGGCAGCCCCTGCCAGCCCCAGCCTGCAGATGGACCTCTGTGTAGCCCCACCATGCATATCTACACCTATCAAGAAAACTTAGATTTCATAACAAGATGCTTAACAGTCACTAGTACATGGTCACAGTTCATGGGGCCCTTCATGTATATTTTCTGATTTTTGCATAACTCCCCTGGATGGCATGTAAGAGCTCTCTTGGCCCATAAATTGTGTCATCTTTTAGTTGGGCCTTTAGGATTGACAGCTGCTGGGAAAGGCAGGGATAAGTTGTGATCTCAGCTCACTGTGCTAGGGGATTGGGGTGTTTGAGAGACTCTGTTATAATGAGATGTGAGTGAAAATGGCAGGAGGGAATAGATTCTTAATTTAAATAATGAGTGCCCCTTGTTGCCTGACAGATGGTCATTTTCTAAGAAATGCAAAGTCTCTTTGGAGGGGTCACATTGCTTGTATTTACGTGGAATAATGAGGGAGAGGCACTGGTCCCAACACATGCTGTGTTTTTCACTTTTTTCCAGGGGTATTCCCAGCTGTCTTTGAAAAGAGCAGATTTGATCCTTTGCAAACCTTGTGTGAATCTGACCGTGCGTTATTGCACGAACAAATCAAACAGTAATGGGAGTGTCTCTGATATTCAGGCAGCTATTATAGTGCACTTTAAGCAAGCTTGATACTGATGCCAGAAAATGTCTTGGGCCTGAATGTGCCTTTGCTTGTGCAGGGCTGGCTGCAGTCCAAGTTCCAGTTATCTGCATGCCAGTGGCATCTTCAGGATTTAACACGTGGGAAGGCAGATGTATGGCAAAGAATTTGCTAAGGGGTAGGGCACTTTCCTACACGGTTCCCCACATGCTGCATCCAATTTTAATGTAAGAACTAAAGATCAGGCACCCGATACTCATTTATTTCACCAGTGCCGATGATGGCCAGCAGGAGGGTTTTTTGGGTACAGCAGGGAAATCCTTGCTGTTTCATGATATTTTAACTAGGATGGTGGCAGCCCCATTGGACATCATGTATGTTCTGACACAATTAGTGTCACACTAATTCTGACACACAAGTGTCTTAATTGTCCACCCACTTCTCTGAAGCATGCTGATGCTTGTTGTCTTCATCATATGGCTCACAGGATGTCAGAGGTTGGAAGGGACCTTGGAGATCTTCGAGTCCAACTGCCCTGCCAGAGCAGGATCATATAATCTAGCACAGGTCACACAGGAACGCATCCAGGAAGGTTTTGAAAATCTCCAGAGGAGGAGACTCCACAACCTCTCTGGGGAGCCTGTTCCAGTGCTATGGACCCTTACAGTAAAGAATTTCCTCCTCATGTTAAGGTGGAACGTCCTGTGCTCCAGCTTACATCCATTCCCCCTTGTCCTATCACAGGGCACGAGTGAGAAGAGGCTGTCCCTTTCCTCTTGACACTCAGCCCTCAGATAGTTATAAACGTTTATCAGATCCCCTCTCAGTCTTCTCCAGACTAAGGAGCCCCAGGCATCTCAGCCTTTCCTCATAAGGCATATGTTCCAGTCCCTTAATCATCCTTGTAGCCTCTGTTGGACTCTCTTGAACAGATCCCTGTCTCTCTTGAACTGGGGAGTCCAGAACTGGACACAATACTCCATGTGAGGCCTCACCAGTGCAGAGTAGAGGGGGAGCAGAACCTCCCTCCATCTGCTGGACATGCTCTTCATATGGAGCATAAAGCAAAATGGTTTGTCTCAAGCCAATGGCTGGGAGATAAAGATCTGGTTGCTTATGGCTCATGCTCCCACAATGCCCAAGATTTGTGCTGCTTCTTGCCTAAGGTCTTCTAGGCACAGCTACAGGGAATTTCATCTACATGAAAGCACTCTAAGTACAACTTGAATGAATGGTTGAAGGAGTTGTTCAACCATCCTTGAACCCCACAGAGGAACTCATTGTGACAACTGGTGGCCTTAGCATGATTTCTCCCACTGTACCTAAACGACTGGTTAGGCTAATGTTTTAGCACAAGGCCCTTACAGTCCCATTAAACTTTTCCTGAAATGGGAGGGGAAACAAACCCTAGTTTTGAACCAAAGAACTCTTGTAATGATACAATGTGCTGTCTTTCTGCCTTTTCCTATGTGGAGGTCACTCATTCTGCCTCATTTCTCCTAGTGCCAAGGAATCATGAAAACTTTGTGTTGGGGAATGTGTAGTGATTACAGACAAGAGACACTTGAGTTTGCACATACCAAAACAACCCTTTCCAAGCTCCCCTTAGCAGTGTCAGGATAAGTTTTGCTATCACGTTTTTAAAAAGGCCAAAAAACCATCCAGCCTCACAATTCTGAATGCCTAGAAAGGGGCAAGCAAGAAACAAAGGCAGTGTCTTTCTTTGTTGCTTGGCAGGTGAGAGATGCTTCTGTAACACTCAGCAATTTCATACATCCTCACCATGTGGTCTTTAATCTGTGGGTAGCAATGTGTTTGGAAGAAGCCAAGTCAATCAACACCCATTTTTCACAGTGAATCAACTACTAGTGTCAAATTCCGGTTTGCATCTTGTGCCAGAAAAAGTCTTCTTGTCACCTAAATGGGACCATGCCATATCAGGCTGCAAAATCATTTGTTTCCTGGATGTGGCCGTAAATTATCTATTCTCTGCCAAGTCTGGGAGATTGAAACCACAGTTATATTGTGATAGGGCTTTTCCTTCCCTTTTGGTTCATTCATCTCCAAAAATGGTCACCTGCTGTCTTCCTCACAGCCTGAGCTCAGACTAACAGAGAAACAGGAGATTTGGGCAACATGGTGTCCCTGTTGAAGTGTTTTGCTCATCCGCTTCTGTTGGCCAATGCTACTTGCTAAGAGTTCTGTGCCTCTGGGAGGGATTTTCCAGGGACCTCAAATTACTGGACAGTTTACAAAATGTTGGCCTGATGTTCTGCATGGCTTCCTGGCAGCACGTGGAGGTGTTAGCTCTGCTCTGGTATGCTTAAGCTGTTACAGATTATAAAATATTTTATTTTAAAATTGGGGTTTACCTGGTTGACCTGCAGTGAACCAAACAGGTGATGTTTACTAGTGACATCCACATGGATGGGATTTATTTGCAGGGGTGGGAAGAAAAGGAGAGAAACCTGAGCAACAAAGAAGTTGACAGAGTGTAGCATTGACAGAGAATGAAGCCTACGACCAAGAACAAAAGTAACTTTTAAAAGGTTAGTATTCTAATTTTAGCTCTAAAGCTGCTAAAAGATGAGGGATGTTTTTAGTGGGTGATCCAATTGGTCTGTGATGTCAAAGGCAGTGAAAATTGCATGTGGAGCTAAAAAAAATGTTCATGCTTTTCTGCACCACATCATCCATGCAGGCTGTATTTGGGCTTGGGGATGGGAAGTACATCTGGTGGTGCCAGTTGGGAATAATAAAGGTGCTGGTGACACCAAGAATTGGTGGCATGCAATGGGATGCTCCCAAAGAACCTGCCCAGCTCTGTTGTGCTGTGTGTGATTATAGATAATGAAATGCTATGTACTTTCATTACACTTCCAAATATAAAGGAAACCTTCATTTATCTACGCCTGGAGAATCAGAGAGAAAATCAGCATCAAAGAGAACCTCCTACTGAAAGCATTTGATTTTATAAAGGATAAAAAGTATCTGGCAGAGGCCTTAAAGGCAGAAAATCAGACAGGCATTCAAGTGCTACTAGCAGTCCAGCCTTGTAGCCTCTGGTTTAAATGCTCTAAGAGTATGATGATAATGCACTGGGGCATTCGGAGCATAAATTGATGTTTTGTCTTTAGCTTTTTTTAGTTGCACTAAGAATCTGCCCTGCAGCTCCTGGATTAATTAAATGCTGGTAGTCTACTAGACTAGGAGTGGAGGATTTCTTCTGCCCTTTATGCGTGTTGCACAGGCAGTACAGTGCCCCCAGGAAACCAACTTGTTCCATTAGGCAAAATCAATAAGGCAGAAATCTCTGTGAAATTCTTCTATTACATTACAAATAGACTAAAACCCTATACCTGGTGACGGCAATCATTGCTTTTGTGTCCTGGACAGATGCTTGTGGGAGCACTTTGGTCAAATACGCACATGCATTTCTTCTGCAAACGGTTTGATTTCACTGCTGTTTCCCACTGTGGCTGATTTGATTTTTTTTTTTTTTTTTTTTCTTATAAGAGCAAAATTTTATTTTACCTCTGTGCTTATTCTAAGAAATCAGTTGCTTTCTGGAGTATTTAGAGTAACTCTGATAAATCTATTCACGTAAACTTTTGCCACAGAAGGTCATATTTCTGCCAAAAAGTTCAGACTCTCTTCCCAAGCAGGATATCCTAAGTTTCTAATTTTCCTCAGCTGCAGCATGGGCTTTTTCTCATCACACAAGTTTTAGCTCAAATCCAAGATTAGAGTCTTCTGCCACAGTGGGGTAGGGATGCGTGAACAGCTCAAGCATCTCCTCAGCAAGTGACACTAGTGCCCAAACACTGCCTGAGATGAAACCTCAAATGTGCCATGTGCTTACTGTCCCTGAGCAGCCCAAAGTGGCACATGGCTTGCAATCAACTTTTTTGTCAATCTTTTCATGTCAGCTTGTGGAACAATCAACAGGTTCAACTTATGTCACAGGAAACCATATCTGTAATGGCAAAAATCTGGGCACCAACAGCTTTTGATGGGCTCTCGGACACCTGCCACACTTTTCACCTTCTCTTGCATGTCCTGTCTCTAGCAGGTTTATCATACTGATGAGCTGTTAAAGCAGCAGATGCCACAAAGGTTTATTTTCTTAAGAGACGCAACATGGGAAACATTTGCAAGGAAATCATGATCCTTATTAGTGTCATTTTCACAGAAGATTAGTCTCCTGCTGTCTCCATATTGCACTGAAAGACCCAATCCTGCATAAGTTTCTTTGATACACTTATATGAATGTTGTTTGTTGGGTTTTTTTACCTCTGGTGGATGGGGCAGGTGAACAGCAGAGTTAAGCTGTAGCAAGCAGGGCACATGTTGGATGTTAGAGGAAGTATGGCCAGGAAGTGGATTGCTTTGAGGATAGGGATGGGACAGTCCCCATCTCAAGAAATTCTTAAGGACAGCTTGGATAAAGTATGTCAGAAGTGTTTTCCCTGACTGACAGCCTGAAGAAAGGGTTAGGTCACTTCTGGACCTTCTCAGGGTTATTTGTCTTCAGTGCTGAAGGTCCTGTGTTATATCAGGGTGCTGTGTATCAAACTGCTTGTTTCTTGGAGGTTTCCAAAACTGAAGTCCTCCTTACAGTTCCTGGAAAAAAAAAAAAAAAAAAAAAAGGCTTTTAGGGGACATATTTTGCTATGAGAGTCAGAGATTAGCACCCTTCCCAGCATCCATAGCAACCTGCTATGAACCTCTGCTTGAAAATCTTTTAATCTTCCTTAGATGCTTTTTTGAACATTTTCCAGGAATGTTCTGCTCTTTCCCATTCACAACTACTAAATATACATTCAGTTTGGACTGCAGACCCCAGTCTATTTTTACATTTGTTTTCAGCATATTTTGATTTTTCTACCCTGGATAGAATAATTTGGTCTGTTCTTAAACCCCAAGACGTTGCTGCCCCCTCTCCTGCCACTGTCCCAGTTTCAGCATTCAGTAAGTACAAGGAGTTTATTATTCTTCTGGTACTTCTGTGTGGACAAGGACTCTGCTGGTTTCTGGCTGGCTGGAGACAGACTTAAAACTGGCAAAAAGCAGGCAGAAAAAGTAAAATCGGTTGTCCACACATAGGAGTAATAAGGCATCTCTGTAGTCTGTATCCTGTTTGTAAATGGTTAACTGAGTTCTGGGGCAGAATATATTGTAATAGAGCAGTGTATTCACACTTGTTGGAGCATTTCTCATTCCTTTGGGTTGAAATGTCCAACGGCTTTCACGTGTAAGGCAGAAAACAAATGCCTGCTTACTTGCTTCCTCATCTTCCCATGTGCTAATATTTAGCAGGGGTTTATTTATTTGTTTAGGTGTGAGGAATATGGACTCATTGTTTGCATTGCACGAACGGGAATGGCAAGAAATATTGGCTTGTATCAGGAATAGTGTAGTCAGAAGGAGAAGGGAAGTTATTGTTCCCTTGTACTCGGCACTTGTGAGGCCTCATATCAAATACTGTGTTCAGTTCTGGGCCCCTCATTATAGGAAAGATGTTCAGATGCTGGAACGTGTCCAGAGGAGAGCTACCAAGCTCGTGAGGGGTTTAGAGAACAAGTTGTACGAGGAGAGGCTGAGGAAGCTGGGTATGTTTAGTTTGGAGAAGAGGAGGCTGAGGGGGGACCTCACTGCTCTCTACAACTACCTGAAAGGAGGTTGTAGAGAGGTGGGTGTTGGACCCTTCTCCTTAGCAACTACTGACAAATGGTCTGAAGTTGTGGCAGGGGAGGTTTAGATGGGATATTAGGAAGAAATTCTTTACAGGAAGAGTGGTGAGGCACTGGAACGGCCTTCCCAGGGAGGTGGTTGAGTCACCATCCCTAGAGGTATTTAAGAAACAGGTAGACCTGGTGCTTCAGGACATGCTTTAGTGGCAGGTGTGTAGGGGGTTATTTTGTGTTTTTGAAGTCATGTTTGATCAGGGTATTTAGCTATTTAGGTGCTTTGGGTTTTTTAGGTGTTTTTTTGTTATGGGTATGGTTGGACTCTGTGATCTAGGAGGTCCTTTCCAAGCTTGGAAAGAAGATTCTGTGACTATTTTTTTTAATCATTGCTACTCTTGTCTTTGGTTGCTGCTCTGACCTCCTGGAGTCTTTCTCTCTAGATCTGGTGAAGATTTAAAGCGGGGAAGAAAGAAAGTGAGGGAAGCAAGATTTGAGAAAATATTGTCAGGCGTGTGGGTAGGGAAGGACTATTCCATTCAAACTGTAACTTGATTAAGCTTCTACATCTCCACTTGACCTTCATATGGAAATTCACTCTTTAAGTAATGTTTCTAAGTCTCCGGGGTCAAATTCAGGCTTCTGTGATGCAAAATGTTACAAATGATATTACTTTGTGCTGAGCTGACAGCATCTTGCTGGGCAGCAAGGCTGAGCCCAGAGCAGTGACACTGAGTCCTAGCTCTGCTTGAGATCTACCTCCAGCCTTTGGGAAGGGGGCTTAAAGCCAGAAACGATGAGGTTTTAAGTGTAGGTTAAAGCACTGCAAAGCTTAAATCCCATAGGAACAGCCACAGTCCTGGCCCGTCACTTCATTTAACTAGCACCCACCACAGCAGCTGGCTTGCCTGTGCTTGCTTATTTTTCCTCTGGCAATGGCTTTTGATAGTGACAGTGATAAACTCAGCTCTTCCAACAACACTGCTGCTTTAGAAATAGGGGAAAAGAAACCCAAGCCCCAAGTCTATTACTATAGAAATAAAATCCTTAATCCACTGGGGTTGGATAGTGTTGCAGAGAAAAGTTGAGCAATGTTACCAGTGTGAAGGCAGGTGAAAGGGTTAAAGACAAGGCTGGTGCTTGTTCCTCTATGGCATTATCTGTATGATTGCTTTTCATATCTTGTTTATTGTGGTTAGCAGAGCAGCTATAATATAGAGTGCTACATGCAATAAATCTTGTCATTGTGAACAGTGTACTTTTCATCAGAGCTCAAGGAATTGCATGGTAAGCATTCAGAGGCAATCTATAGATTTAATTATATAGAAAGTCTAACCTGTGTATATCTTAAAGAAAATTATAACCGTTAAGATGATATGTTCAGTTTTGCTTGTATTAAGTATATTGTCTTATTTTAGTTGTTATGAGGACACAGATAATGGCACTGCCAGCATGATGTCTTCTGTGGTTTCATATCAGCACTGAACAGCCAAAGATGCTGGTAATTTAAGGGTTGAGGTTTTTTCCCTTTCTGACAGCTATGCCTATAAATTTATACCCCTGCATTTTTAAAATCTTCTCTGATGTTAATTGTAGCCCAAGAAATCTCATGGGGTAAAGGAAACCATCTCTGATTTCATTTATTTAGTGAAAGACAGGCCTGTGACCACAAAGCAAAACTGTACATGGAAGTGACAGGTCCAGATTGCTCTAATCTCCCACTGCCACACTCACCAGCTTGGTTCCTGGCACTGGGCTGGTCATGACATGTCCCCCACTGGTGGGACCCACTAGACGTGTCTGTGGTCTGGGCAGAAGTGTGGAGGTCATTTACCCTGTCAATGAAAACCACCCATGGGAATTCTGGGTGTTTGAGATTATAACAGTTTTAGCAAAACTTTTTTTTCCTTACTTGTAAAATCCCCAGCTTGGGTTGTGCTGATGTGTGGGCCTGGGGAGTAAATCAGCTGACCTGTGGTATAGGGTCCTGAGGGGTCAGGATGGGTGGCTTTAGGGCTTCTCCCAGCCCCTAAATTTCATGCCAGCTATTTGCAACAGCCATTTGCTACCCAAAATCCCCAAGTGTTGCCTCATTGCAGTTGTCCCTTGGTGGAGTGTGAGCATCAATGTGCTGTGGGTTTCTCCTCCCCCGGTACAAATGATGTAGAGACTGCCAGAGTGCAAGAGGCAATGCGGAAGGCTTTTGTTGAGGGCGGTGTCCTTGGGAGCTGCCAATTTGAGGCTCTAAGTAAACTTCTGGTGCTTGAGTTGCTTTGCTTTGAAGAGCAGTGTCTGGTTCACTGATGGTTTCCCAAACTGAGGCCTGAGCAGAGTTGCTTGCCCCTGGCTCAGTTCTCCAGGAGGGACAGAAATAGGACTATTAGAAATGGAGAGATGAGTTTATCATTGCTAATTAGTGTCGAGACCAAGCTGGACTAAAATACTCGGCTCTATATCTGCGGCTGCTGTGCAAACTCCATGATGTGGTCTGTATCTGGGAGAACCTGTCCTGGTCATCCCAGCTCAGGATAAGGTATGAGGAGCTCCTTGGTGGTACATGAAATTCCCAGATGCATTGCTGAAGTGTTTCATTTAGACATGAGTGATTGATGCTGTTGTGGGCACTCCTACCTGGTCATGAGGCAGTTGCCCAATGTGCCCTCAAGGGAACAAGCTGCTCAAACTGGTTTGTTTAGGAAGGAGAACTGAAAACTCCCAGCTGGGAAAGGGCAGAGCAGGAGATGGATCTGCCCCAAATTCTCCACACTGTTCTCATCTGCAACCCTAGAAGGGTTGAGGAATGTTTGCATCCATTTCATTGACTCACTGGTCACCTGTGTCTTGTATCATAAAAATGGGATTTGAAGTCCTGTGGACGAAACAATGCAGAATTGCTGCTGGCTTATTTCATTATGTTGGGCTGTAAACTGATTTTTCAGGAATTACTTCACAAGGGCTTGTGCCATTAGGGGCATACAGAACCTCAGAGATGCTGCCAAGCAGACATGGAGAGGCCACCACACCAACAAAACTCAGATGTTTTGCTTCTGGTCCTGACATTGCCCAAAGTCCCAGGGGTCTGCAAATTGCTGAGTTTGTCTAGTGCTTCAGTTCACCACCCTTCATTAGAGACAGATTTCCTCCTTCACACTGAAGCTGGAAAGACAGAAGTAATTAGTAACCGGAAAGTGGTCTGCTTAAATGGTAAGAGTAGAGTAAGTACAGAATCAAAACTAAAATGTGCATTTTTCTTCCATCTTACTAGAATAAAGTAAATCACAGCTGACTGGAGAACAGTCTAAAATGACTAAGAGCTGAACATCCACAAAAAATAAAGTACATGTCTTTAATTAGCACGAAAACACTCATTTCTATCCATAAGCAACAGATGCTAAGGCTTCACTCCTGTCTCACTGGCAGCAGCCTTGGTCTCTGGGAGACCCCCCTCACCAAATCTCCTGAGGACTGGGGGCAGCAGTAGCTTGGAACTTGTGCAATTAGGATGCTGAACAGGGTGAATGAAAAATAAAAAATTTCTGACAACTGTGCTGGTGATGAAGCTGTGAGTAATTATTTCAGGTTCTGTGTGCTGGGGTGATAGGATGGGGGAGTGTGGCTCAGTCCCCAGTGTGGCAGGAGCAGTAGGGAGGTTGCTGCCTGGGCCACGGTGTGAGCAAGAAATGCCTTAGTGGGAATTTGCAGCCCAGCTGTCTACTTCCCTTGCTGTCCTTTAAACTCAGGGATATTTAAAAAACAAACAGAACACCAACTAGTATATATTTGAGTAGCAGCACAATCCCAGAAACAAGCTCTTTTGTTCATACACACAGTAGGAGATGAAATGTAAGATTTATTTGTGTGAACTGGGAAAATCCTGGCCCACATTGCTTTTAATGAGAGGTTCTTACAGGCTGTTTTTTGTGCCGATGGCAAACCTGTTATGCAAGCTGGTTCCGGCAGCTGTGCACACAAGGACTTGTGTGCTTTTTAATTCAACACAGGCATGCTAACATGAAGAAAAGCCCACTTTCCCAAAACTCTCCCAGGAGACACCCTTCCCCCCCGCCCCAGCACCCACCTCCTAAACCTCTGTGACTCCCTTCGTACTTCTGCTCTGGTGGGAAAAGCAAAGAGTCTGCAGTGACCTTCTGCTTGTCCTAGTTCTTGGCTCAGAGGAAAAATCCCTTCTCTGTGGCTCCGATACAGATCTTGGTAGTTTCTCCTGCACAGGATCAATAGCTTGGATAAGTTGGGCGTTCAGCTGTACCCTCATGCTTGCACAAACCTACACTCTTCACCAGCCTACCAAGAAAATCTCAGTCTTGATTCAGCCAGATTGTATTTGTGGTGGTGCTGAGCATCCCTAATCTCAACTGTTATCTTTCCATGGGCTTCTCCAGGGGCTAAGATTCCCATCCAGGTTCAGGATTTGTCCCCCAGGGACTGTCAGTGTCTCTGATGTGTCTCTGACCAGATGTTGGGTTGGTGACAAATGGGCACGATCACAGCATGTGCTTAGACTTTAGCACGCAGAGCTGGTTTGCAAATGGAGCATTTTGTTAATGCAGAAGGAAATGGATGAATATTAATGGCTCTCTTGCAGTTTGTCATTTTTCATGTGGGCTATTGATGAAATAACAGTAAACTGAGGGGAAGCAACAGAAGAGAAACAGAGGTTGGGAACAACCTGAAGTCAGAAGAAAGCCCCCATATGGACTGGGAGCAGAGAGAGGCTACATTTTAAGCTGAATTTTTTCCAGTAGGTTTGCCAATATCCAAATGTTTCAGGAATTCTTCTTGCCCTCACCAAGCTGGCTGTAGAAAAAGTTCTTCTGAAAGTCAAACATTACTTTAACACTTCCAAAATCAGCCATTTTGATTTTTCTTCTCAGATCTCTCACTTTACATTCCTTTCACCAGGAAACATGCAAATTTGGAGGGAAGGGGAGGGGGGGGACGGACACAACAACACACCAAACATCATACAGGCCCAGACTGAGAGCTGAGCAGTATAATCTTGGTCTAAGCAGAGAGGAGAATTATACTGGATTCCTGAAAATTTTGCAACTTCTCTTTTCTGCCTTTTTCTGCACACTTGCTTTCTTATTAGGGATTGCAGGTGAACAAGAATAATAATGGAATTGTTTTCCCTGCTGGGGCGAAACTCCTCTGTTGCAATGGCAATAGTGAGTTTATTGATGTTGGGTCCAGCAGACCACTGAGTGTGGACAATTCTTAGATGAAAAATGATGGCACTTTGTTCTGTGCTGAATCCATCCAAACATTGTTATGATCATCTTGGGCCAGCTCTGGGGAGGGGAGTCTTAATTACCTGGGTAGGTGTTATTTTATTGGCTCCTGAAATTTAGCAGGGAGAATAACCACTAAAAAGGCATCGCTCCTTTTGTAGCAGTGGCACTATGTGTGCTGTCTGCAGTTCAGAGAGGAGCAATGAGCAGGTACGTGTATTTAATGAAGTGTATTAAATTTCCTATAAACAGCAGAATCTCTCATGGTGGATTCCTTTGCCCTTTACAGATAGAGAGTTATGGATTCTTTAAAGATGCAGATATACAACGGCCTTTGTTACGGGGAAAGTCCAGGGGAAAACAGAGTGCACTTTAATTGATTTTTCTATAAATTTAGAGAAAGCTTTCACCTTAAAGGGAATAGTATAGCTTTGCTCTGCCTGTTTGCACTTTGCATTGCTTAGTGATGTTCCCTAGTCCTCAGAGCATTATCTTGACATGCATTTCTAATAATCTTCTCTCTGTGCTTTGGTCTCTTCTCCATTCTCCCCCTCCACACCCTGGTCTCTGCATTCCTGGCAGTAGCAGTACATTTTGTCTGATAGACAAAACAACGCCATGCTCTCACCATCTTTAAACACAGTGAAAGATAGAAGCTTTTCTTGGAGAAAAGAGCTACTCTGCTTTAAGTAGCATTGGACTTTCATATCCCAAACATGAGATTCTACCCTTCTCCCAGAGAGCAAGGCTGGGAAAAACTTTTTCTAAATGGACTCGGCAACAAAAAGTCATTGAAATGTATCACTTTCTCTTTTTCACTGCTTCCCTTTCCCTCACCTCTGATGGAAATAGTAATTTGGCTGACACCTGGTGCCAGCCACCTACATCCTGTATGATTAACACTCCTTGCACACGCTGGACCCAATAGCACAATTTTCTGCCTGCAGCTTAAGGAGTGATGACCACATGGTGGGTATATCTGTGTCCCTGGGCAGGGGAAAACTCGGATTCTCCAAAAAACAGCCTCTGAGGATAAAGGGGTTGCATGGGGCTAGTTTTATAGGGCCCCTTGGGGAGGTATCAGCTTCCCTTGAGTTACTACAGCTAGCGTGTGCTCACTAGCATCTGTTGTATGCTGTCATCAAAAGATTCAACCCAAAGTTTGCTTCATCCTATTTACAAAGCAAATTTGATGCTGCAAGAGTTGGACCAAGCAAGTCCCTAACCTCCTGTCACAGACCTCAGTGGGGCAGGTACAGGCAGTCAGGCAGACACGGGGGAGATTTGATGCCCATTGCCACTTAAAGTGCAATTAAGTGATGTCCATCACAGCACAGCTGCTGCTCCCTGGCTGGAGCCCCATCAGCTGCTGAAGCCAGGGCTCTTGGAGGGCAAAGGGCTGCTTGGGCACGGGAGAGCTATTTCCCCACCGTGACCCTGCCTCCCTTCTACCTTGGTGTGGGAGCAAGAGATTTTCCATGTACTCTCCTCCTACCAGAAGAGGAAAGACTGATTTCAGTGTCTGTGTTGAAAATCAATGCACCTAAGCAGAGATGCTCTTAATATCCAGGATTTGGTGCACTCTGCTTGGCCCTATGGCTGCCTGGCTCAGGTGTTAATGCCACCAGTGGGTGATGTTTGTCCTCCCCACCATTGTCCTTCACAGCTGGGGGAAGCTTCTTGCCTGATTGTACTCCTATCTCCTGCCTGCAAACAGGCTTCATGCTGCTGTGGACACTGGTAAGAGTCATGAGCGTGTGTGGAGGTCTGTGGATAAGCAATGTCAAGGACAAACAATTATTTATTATGTCCAGGATTTTGTACAGGTGCTAAGATATGGGGATTTTGTAGGTGGTAAGGAAATGTTGGAAAACCTGGCTGAAAAAAGTGTTCTATTTATGTTCTAGTGTGGTGAAACTATTTTTCGGGCTCCTCTTGGGAAGAGTCACTTGGTGTGTGTTGCATGGGGCCATTGAAGCAAGTCAGGCTCAGCCGGGCTACTGGCCTGGAGTGATGGCAAGGGGCTTCTCAAATAGGGGCAAGAAAACACTAAAGGGCCTGCAACAAGTGATGTCTTCTCCTGCTGGGATGTCCTGAGCCATCTCCATGGTCAGTTTTCATGCCTCAGAGCAGCTGGCCTTGAGCATCTGTCCTAATGTTTCTGCAAACCCTTCAGAAAAGCAATTCAGATGGATCTCTACCAATGCTCAAAGTGGGACCATGAGTCCCGTGGATGTCACTGTCACAAGTGAGAGTCACAGCACAGCCTCAGGAAGGGACCATACATAGCCTCTGAATGGCTTTGTCTGCCGCTGGCATGTTCATGACTTCAAAGGCAGGAACTGAGAGGTTTCTTAGAGCCTCAGCTTTGTTATTCATCTTCTCCGATGCTCATAAATTATCAACAAACAACCTCAGCTATCAAGTTGGTGAGGAGGACTGGGTAATTATGTTTGTGGTTCAAAATGAGGGTTGTCAATTTTAATTAGGGAAAGCTGAGGTCACAGGGAATTTTTAATGTTACTACCTGAACTCTTGAGTGCTGCACAAAAAGGAATTGTAAATGAAAAATTAATCGTGGCTTGGTAGGGAGTGCACAGGGTACTCCTTTTCCTCCTATTTGATTATTTTGCTCTCTTTGAAGCAAATTTGAGTCTAGTGATACAATTGCCAATGGGTTTGCTTTTCATTACAATAAGAAAAAGCTATAGGCATGTACCAGAGGGGCTGGGTGATTTCAAGCGGAATTGGATTTATAAAGCCCAGAAATCACTAATATTTAGAGATTTCTCAGGTATGAATTTCAGAAGCAAGCCCACTACCTGGATGTCATTTCTCTCTGGGGCTCTGATATCAGCAAAGCCATCCTGAGCTGTTACCTGTCCTGCCAGTGCTGGTGTCCATGCCCATGCCTGCAGGCTTTCCCTTGTCCTGGTGCTATGCCCTAGGACAGGCAGGATTTGGGCATTGCACCCTTCCTAGGCAGAGCTCAGCAGTGTGCAAGAGGAAGCTTATAAAAGGCAAAGTATATTGAATTGTAAATCTTCCCTGGTTTGTAATTAGTATTAGGCATTTTGTGCTCCTATAGCTGCACCCCTCTGTGGTGAGGGTGACACCAGAGCTTGTCCCCAGGGATGATGGAGGAGGGGGCAGGGGGTGCTGGGGTGTTGCTGCATGGCAAAGGGCTTCTCCCCTGTATAGAGAGAAACACTTGAGAGCGTTGGTCCTATTGTACCTGTTCCCCCTAAAATCAAGGGAGCTTCATCCTTTAATGTCACCAGCAGCCAGAGGGGCTGTCTGGGTGATTGCAGTTATCTGAAGAGCAGGGAAATGTCAGCTCATCATAGGGAGTGTGGGTTAAGTTTTAATCAGCAGGGCAGTTACCGCTCTTAATTTATTTTTTTTTCATTTAGACAGGATCTGCTGCATTGCATGTGTTCTTGTGAATATTTATAATTAGAATTTTTTTTTCTTGCTGCTTCCGTGATTAACCAATTTGGTACTTTCCAAGGATGTGCACAATGAAGGTTAAAATGAAAAAGCCCAATCCTTTCTTCGTGTTATCCTTTGAGCATTAGCAGAATTGTGTCAGGCATGACTTTGGCCTCTGCACATCCACTATGAAGGGTTTTTCCTCAGCCAGTCAACGCTATCTTTCTTGGTAGCTAGCTTGGTACCAGCAAAGCCAGAGAGGAAATGAGAGGAGCTTGTGTTTCCAAGCTCCCCCAGTGCTATGGTACCACTGTGGCACTTGGGGTCACAGAGCTCCCTTGGATGCTCACTCTGTGATTCTGGAAATCTGGAAAGTGTCTGTGATCTCGGAGCACAACTCAGAGGAGTTTTTGCCAGGCAAGGTGACCTAAATATCACTGACATATCTCCAGTTGGGCTCTGGAGACAGCTGCCTCACTGCCTCTTAAGAATTCATCTTCTCTCACTGCAGTTACTGAGTTGCCACCAGGCTCAAGGAATAGGGATATTCATATCAAGGAAAGACACAGCCAGGCTGAATAGCTGCTGTGCAGCTTGTGCACTTACCACTGTACCTAGTGCCAGCTCTTTAACTGTTTGACACTCCAGCATTTGGAGGAAAAACGTGCACATGTGAAGTACTCTCCTGGGAGCCTCCGCATTTGTGATTGTTTCTGCAAATTGCAGCCAACTGTGCTTCAAGTTTTGCTCTGATTTGGGGACAGGAGGTCAAAGTCTGGCAATGAAACTGTTTGGCTTCAAGGTTTGGAGACAGCAGAATCTTGAGGACATGATTAACACACAGTTACTTGGCTCCTCTTTATTATACTAGCTGAATACAACCAAGCCAGTTCCTTGTATAGGAAGACCTGGACTGTTTATGGGTTTATTCTGTAGTGAACAGACAAGCTGTGGGATGCTGTCCTGTAAATTGTTTGGTGCCCTCAATTATTTCTCTCCAGGAGCCTTCTTTGTTCAGCCTGCTTCCCAGGGAAGTGCCTGGTATCATCTGGAGGGCAAAAGGTACTGTCATTCATCTGCACCGTGGCAGAGAGCTTGTAAACTGTCTGGCTGCAAATAGGATACAGGGTGGTAATTAAAATATGCTCTCAGAATACAGAAAGAAGCTGCAGACAAGTATTTATCAGCTCCTAGGACTTCAACAGGCTGGTAAAACACCAAAGCGTATTTAAAACAACAGCTTAATTAAATGGTGCTATGGTTTTAACCTTGCCTAGGAAAATTGCTGGCTTATTTCCTTTAAAGCTTGCATTCAGAAAGGGAAGGACAAGGACATGCATAGACAAAAATTTGGGTTACTGGCCAAAAATACCCAAAAATTTCAGTCAAGCGATAAAGCACTTGTCTGGGCTTTAGGAGAATGGCCCTTGCTCTGCTGCTAGCTGCTTCCCCAAGTCCTGTTCTCTGCATCCCCTTTGCTCTGTTTACGGAGAGAAAATGAAATGATGGCTGGTTTGCAAAGAACAGAGCTGCAAGGAGGCAGCTGATACTACTCTCCTGTCCCATGGATCCTTGCTCACGTGGGTAGCACTGCCTGCAACTAGGGCCTATGGGATGTGTTTATCTAAAATGGGGGTTATAAGGGTATAAATAGCAAATGAATGGGGCTGAGACTGCAGTAAGACAGGGAGCAGGGGTAGGCAGTACCTTCCAGTCACTGGCCTGTGCTGGTGCCATTCTGTCCTCTTCCCAAAGCTGTGCCAGGCACAATCCAAACAGCGTTACATCATGGGGTAGTCCCCTGTTTTCTTCAGGCCTCGAGACCAAGGTGACAGAGTCACAAGACTTCATGAGCTGGATTTTGAAAATTCTAATGAGCCACAAATTGAGCCTGGCTTGTTTCTGTGTGCCCAGAAATGCTTCGCTGTGTTTCTCTGAGGGCTGTTCAGTGGGCTGCTCTGCAGAGAATCACCTATGAGCAGGGATCTCTGTCAAACTAAGTGAAGGGTCTGATCTTAGCTCCTGCAGCCCAATGTGGCTTGTTTTTGGAGTGTCCCACAAGTGTGGCAGGGAACCTTGTGCTCTGGAGCTGCCTGTATGTATGTGCAAGGAGACTGTGCTGGTCACAGGCAATGTCCAGCTGTGAGCACCCCCTAGCACACCTTGGTGCAGTCCTTTGAGGGCTTTTGGACCTTCTTATGAAGCTGTTCCCAAAGATGACTGTAAAGAACTGCAAGCACCTTCCTTCCTGTCTGTTTGCATTTGTGGGATCTGACCTACTTCTTGGTTTTTGTAACACAAAAGCTTCCCTTGTTTTCTGACTTGCAGCAAGCTACTGGAGGAAAGCCCAAGGCCTGGGGGCCATCATTAGCTCCAGGAGAGAATCCTGGCCTCTCGAACCATAATAAGCTTTACCTTAGAGAAGCTGACCCCAGGGAAGGAAGGCAGTTTTTGGGGTGGCTGATGCCAGATCCATGCATATTGACCCGGATGTGTTCCCAGCCCTGCTGCTCCAACCTCCCCCTCCCTGAACCCAAGCTCAGAGACGTTCCTCCTGTGGTCAGGGCTATCAGGGCTCGGGGATTGCTGCCTTCGTGCAAACCCTGGGCAAGAAATTCTACAAAATCATACTTCTTGTGGCCACAGCCTCTACCTGTTTCTGAAAGGATAGTTAAACCACTGAGGGGCAGGGAACCTCTTCTCAGTCCCTGTGCAGCATCACTTGACATGGCAATATTGTAGTTAAAACAAGGGGTGAAATAGAAGTCCAGAAGCTACTCCTCAGGTGGGCTGTACCCCAGGCTGACTGTGCTTCAGTGCAGGGCAGCAGCAACACTGGTCCTATTCTTTTGCAGCACCAACATCCCATGGCTGTGGATGTCAGTGGCCTCACCGGTCCCCTTGGGGAGATCAGTCTTTTCTTTGAGGACATACAGAAATTAAGCCATTTCTATGCTAGGAATTGTGATGGAATTGATCTGGGCTGTGGTGAGGAGCCCCAGTGGACTTTGCAGAGACCTTTTGCTTTCCCCTCTATTCATCCCACCAGCAATCCCAGGCTGTTATCACCCCAGGGGAGAAACAGCTGTTATGAGCCCGGGAAAAGGCACACAGGATACACTGAGGATTTTGGAAGGACTGAGCTTGAACAGTGAGGAAATGTTAATGCACGTTCTTTCCCCTTGTAAATATTTCTTCAGAAGACGCTGCAGCTATCTGGGATGCTCTGACACAACAGCAAGTCATAAATGATGGCTTTCTTCAAGCAGAGTAGACAGGAAGCTCAGTTAAATATATCAAATTAACTGTCAGAATAATCTTCAAGGACCTGATGAGCCTAAAGATTAAACAGCATGTTATTTCTTCTCTGTGCTTTTCTTTATCTTAGCAAAATGGATTTACAGTAGATTCAAAAATTCATATTTTAAATGAATTGCAAATAGTTTTTGTAGACTTGGCCCATATGAAAAGGATTATTACCCAAAACAACCCCTCTGTCAAGGGGAATGTAGGTTAAAGAGAAATGGGAACGTAAATAAATGTAAAGGCTGTACAGGGAATTCTGCAGGGGGTATGTTTATTTTATCTTTGATTCTCCAAGCTTGGCTTCCTATGCAATTAAAGGGTTTAGCTCTTCATTGCAAAGCATATGATAATTTCTTTTTTTGTGTCATTGGTAAATATTTGGGCTGAAACTGTTTAAACATAAGCTTTCAATAATCTTTGTTTTGCTTATTCCTGTTCCCTGGCTGAATCTTGGTTTGAATTTCCATAGGCTAAAAATACATGATTTTGTTTGAAGAGCTTAGATAATCTTGTTCATTTTGCTATTTATCTATTACCAGGGAAGTCTAATCCTCCTTTGATTGATGTTCAGTGTCATGTAGCTAAGCAGTGATACAGGATATGCAGCAGGGAGTTATTCTTAACCACACTTTTCAGGTATCTGAGCCCACTGCTGGCGTAGCGCATCCGCCAGTATTAAATTGTATTGCCCTAACAAAACCTACTGCTGCAGGGCAGGAGCAAAAATGTTAACAAATAGATGCTAAAAGGTGATAAAAGGCAGAAATGGCAGCGGATATTAGGAGGCATAGGGCAAAGAGAGATTGGTAGCAGTCAATCCTGATTTTCAAGATAACAACATGACTCTGAGGCACCATTCCCCACATTGTTCAGGCTTGAACACTGTCAGGAAAGGACTGTGAGTGCCCAACCTGTGATATTTATCTAGGGCTCTGTATTTCAGTTTCCCTTCTAGGATGGGGAACAGCTGATGATTTCTTTAATTTATTTAAAGACAAGTAAAAGAAGCAGGGAGAGGTAAACAAAGCCAATGCTTCTGAAGGCTCTCCCCATTTACTGGGCTTCTGGATGTTCATGTCAAACTTAAAAAGTAACATTAATTACGGGCATCTAGAAAGAGCCATAATCATCTGTCATTCATGGTGACAGGATGACATCTCCTGTTTGGCTGCTTCAGCATTACTATTCGCAATCTCAGGAGCTCAGGCTACAATCCTAACTATTTCTGACAACCTCGAGAGATGAGCTTGACACTGTAGATGTATGTATGTGGAAGGGGAGGTTGTATGGCAGTGCAGGTATGTGTTATAGCCTTCCATAGACAAAGAGCAAACAGGTATTTTCATTCTGAGCGTCATTTAGTTTGGATAAAAGGGGGAAATTAGCACAAAAGAAGAAAGCACTGAGAGTGGGTTACCCTGTCTGCCTTCCATACAGCTTGTATTGTAGATTTACCACTATGTCCAGAGTCCCATTAAGCTAGATGCTGTACATCCCTAGTGACATTAAACTCCTCCAAACAGCCAACAGATGAAGTGTGATAAGTCATTAAACTGTGGCAACTCAGTTGTGCATCTTATTCTTGCTCAATCCCTTCTTTTCCATGAAGGGGGGTCATGGGCTGCCCAGTGGCTCAGTAACCTGGCCAGGAGGGACCTCCTTGGAGCCTGAACTTCATCCTTTGCTCCTGGAAGTCTCCTTGTGGATTTTCTTGCTTCTAGGATGAAATACTTGTTTGGAAAAAAATAAACAAGAACTAGTAGTTGTTGAGAGCTGGTCTGTTTGTACCTCTACATCTACAATGCTATGATCGTAACTGTTATCAAAATCTTGCTTGAGAGTGCCTAAATAGAGTAAATTGGACTGGAGGGCAGCAGGGGCAGGAATACCAGACTCAAATAATAGGCTCAGCATGCTGAGACTCACCAGTTCAAGGCTGGTAAGCACCCATGTGCAGGCTAACAAATGGCCAGTATCGCCGCTCTGTGCAGAGCAGGGCATCAATGTCAGGTCTTTTTTGTCTGGGTGGGGTCTGTGTTGTGTGTCCACGCTGCCACCCCCCCCCACCCCCCCCGATATCAGTCTCTTGGAGAGTTGGCATCTCTCATACCTTGTCTCTGGCTTCTCTGTACGTCTGCATGAAGCAGGCCCACTGGCTCCTGCTCAGCTCAGAGCTATGTAAGAATGAGGAGACCCTGCCTGCATTGTTGCAGAGCGTATGAGGAATGCAGCATCTTTGTTGCTCTTGATTAATAATGTGTCATGAGAGATGAGAGTCATTTACCTGTGAAATTTGCTAACGACGTGTTATATCAATAGTAGCAGAAATGACAAATAAAGAAGAAAAACAACAAAAAAATCCCTATGCAACCCTAAACTAAATAATCTAAGGAGCGTCTCCTCTGATCATCTTGCTACAGGCTAGATCAATAGCAACATTTGAATGAAGCCAGGAGAGTGGCTCTGAGCCCAGAGCTCTGCAGCATTGGCAGCATTCACAGCCCTTATCATGGTTTATTACACAAATGTTTTTCCTGCACATCGCAAGGTTCCTGGCTGGCTAATATACAACCATTGTCAAAATAAATATTTTGTTAATTTTTTTCTTGCTAGAGGAGGGATCAAGCAGTAACTCTTCACTGCCACTGGGAAAGAATATGCAAAAGGTCAGGCTCACATTAGACACTGAATACAGACAGAAAAGGCAATCTGTGCTCATTCTGTTCTTTGGGCAGATGCTAGACATTGCAAAGTTTGGTGTGCAAAGTATTTTTTTTTTTATATACTTAAGGAATAATGTTTGCAATCTGGATTCTTTGAGCAAGTCGGTAAGAATCTCTGCTGGGTCTTTACATGAGATTTCTAACTAGCATGATGAATTTCTTTGTTTGCTGTGTTTATTTTTCTCCCTCAACTGAATCAGTCTCATACTGTTTATTGTGTAGTTCATTATTTATACTGCAGCATTCATCTGCCCTCACTGTATCAGCCCCCTCTGTGCAAACACACAGTGGGAAAGTCCCTTCTCTAAAGAGTTTTAGCCATTGGTGCTAATTAGAAGACAAAGGTGCCTGCTGCTCTCTCCTACTTTGTTCTTGCTCATAATAACAGAGAGTTTGTTTTCCATGATGTCCTGGGAGACGATGGGATTGTACCTTGTAGGACCTTGGGACTTTTGACAAGAACCAGCTCCTCAAGGGTGCATGTTCAGAGCTGTTGGTGGAGGATTTGTCCATTCTGTGAACAGATGAAGATTTGCAAAATACTGGTTTCCTGCAAGATGTTGAAGTCTTAGCGTGGTGTTGTTTCTTTTAACATAAAATAAAACTCTTGGCCATGGGAAGTTATTACCCAGGTGCTTTTATGTTAGACAACCAAAGAAGCCTGGCTGTTCTTGACAGGAATGCTGCAGGGGATCATGGTAGCATTCTCCAAACACACTGCCTTGAATCTGAGGACTCAAAGGGCGTTAACTGCAACTTCATCTTCCATCTTTCTTTATCTTGGAGCGTTCCAGTCTCTATTTGGGAAGATATGAAGAAACAGTTTCCCATGTTCCAAATTATTACACAAGGGGAGCGTGATACATAATGAAAGTTAAAATGATTTATAGCATAGAAAGCTCCAAAGGATATACAACACAGGGAATGAGAGAACTGCTGGAACACAGTCTTTTGGCAGTGCATGAAAGCCCATTAATGATCTTGGAAACGTATTGATTCAGGGATTAGCATGAAAGGCATCCAGCTAGGATACTTTGTTCTGTTTCGGGTGGCATCACTGGAAACTTTAAGGAAGGTCAGTAAATCCCATTGACTCTCAATCATTCCTGCTGGAAGTTGGGTAAGAAGTAAAGACCTTGTGGAGAACCAGGTGCTGAATCCACAATTCTTTTTGTTTGTTTGAGCAGCTGATTCCAGTGAATCTTCCACTTGATCAGTTTCAAATGCAAGATGGCTAAATAACTGTACATATTTCAAATTATGATTAAAGGTAAACTATAATTTAAATACATAACTCTATTGACATTGAAATGGCACAAGCCACACTTCAATAGTCAAAAAGGATACAGATGTAGCAACAGAGAAAAAGCCAGTTGTGCTATGTAGGCATGTTTCTCTTGTCTGCATTACACAAGACTTTTGAGAGAGGCCAGAAAAGTAACATCATGAAATAAGACCTGGAGGATCTGAAATGGGTTTAAGGTACAGCTGCTGTCATTTGTTTCCCCAGCTCCATCTCAGCTGTTTCTGCAATGGGGGCTATTCAGACACATGCACAGATAGTTGTGGCTAAAAAAGCAGACTTGGCAGGATGTATAGGATGCAAAGAATACTGTATACCTTATAGGAAGATAAAGTCATGTCAAGCTAAAACCAGAAAGCTGACACTTTGCACTGTAGCTCTCCTCTGAGCCCTGCACAGCCAGATGGGTGGGAGAAATTAAAATGGATGCTGACTCCTGCACCCAGACCACGTTGCTCAGTGGCTGCACTAGTGCTCTGGCTCCTACACGAAGACCTGCTCATCCACTGCAGTGGTTTATTGCCCGAAGCACCATGGCCTGCGATCCTGTACTCTGAGTGCCATGCTTGTCTGATGACATACAAATGGTGACACCTCTGCAACTGCAAGTGTTCAGTAACTGATTTTACGTGGTTTTCACAATACACAAGTCTGACTGCAAACTGTACAGCTCTGTAATTAATGACTTGCTGGCTTCATTCCCAATTCATAATTTGTTCATTTAGACTATTTCAGTCACATACACTCTTGAAACAGCTTTGCCTTTTATAGATGCAATCCAACAGATGAATAAATAACAATAAGCTCTGTCTGAAATGCATTCAGGAAAGGTTTGATAGGGACTAATTTATTTTACTTTATTATTTAGCAAGGCAATATATAAAATTACCTAACACAACAGGAGATTAGCTGATGCATTCACTCTCTGTTTGCTTTTGGTTACTGTAATTGAAAGGCTTAGGTATATTTTTGGAGAGGAAGTTGTGTAAGAAACAGTTGGTTTTGTTTAAAAGAAGACAAGATATTGTCAGGGTTTCTGACATAAAATGATACTGAAATAGTCCTGCATCACCGAACTTATCAAGTATTGGTCCCTCATCTAAGCTTTACCTTAAAAAGTTTACCTCCTAGGTTGGTTTTAAGGAAGACATCACTGAAAATTTTGCCATAAAGTTTACAGCTGATGCTACCTGTCCTCAGGCACAAACTTTCTACTGCATGGGTGAGGTGTCCCCAGAGGCATGGAGCATCAGCTTAGATCTCCTTGCCCTCAGCAAAGGAAGCAGAGCCCATTGCACCAACTCATCTCTAACATGAAAATGAAGCAGCATTCACAGGAAGAGTGAAACCCCAAATTAAATAAAGCAAAGTGTCTTGTACATACAGCTATTTGCTTGGGAAGGTAACACAGGGTGCCCAGCTCCCTAAAGAGCACTGGCATCTTGGGCAGTTTCTGGGCTGCTCCCTCCTGCCACAGTCTGCAGCATCACATTCAGGTTTGTTCAGCAGAGAAACTCATCACAAGCACATGGGCAATCCTAGGAACCAGGAAGACTAAAATGAGCCTTAGTAGTTTGGCTGCCCATGCACAAACAGTCTGCCTTGCCTGCAGAATGTGGACAGACTCCTTGGAGTCATAGGAAACCAGAGAGGGTAGAAGAAAGAGAAGCCAAATATATTCCCCTGGATGTAAATAGCCACTGCTGCAGTAAAACCTTTTGTTAGAAAGAGTGCATTTGCATTACTGAAAAACACAGTTACAACGGTAAGGGTGAAAACTGGAAGAACAATTGGGTTCACTGGCTTTGGATCTGTGAGATGTCTTGGAAGGGAAAGCAAACCTTCAGGAAGTCCAACTACAGTGGAGTTTTATTCATTTTTAAAATTTTTTTGTTGTATTTTGATTTATGTTAGACAAAGGAAATATCTCAAAAGAAATATTTAGGCTTCAAGCCTGAAAATGTGAGACATCTCACAGTATCTGAATTAAATAAATGTGTGAGTCTTTGCAAGAGAAGAAGCATGGTAATATTCTCTGAAAATCTTGCACCCCTGTTTAGTAGAAACAATAACAAAATTGAGCAAGGATAACGTTAAAAATTTTATGGTTGGTAAAGACAGTGAAGAAATATAAATGGAAACCCGTCTAACACATACTAGGAGAATATGAAAGTTGAGTGTGTTGTATGCTTGAGCTGTTTTATTTGTAGTCATTTATTCAGCAGTTATTCGGATATTTTTTTTACCCCTTCAGCTTTGTGAAATTATAGAAAATGACAGAGTTTCTTTACAAAGCTTTGTGTGGTTGTATAGAAATTAAACTCTTCATTACTTAAAAAGGGCACATTGTTGTGGCATGTTTAAAAACTGGAATGATATGCTATTTAATTTCAGAACATTTAGTGGAAAGTAAGAAATCATTGAGTTCATCAAGAGATGTGTCTAGAAAGTCAGTAACCTGAAACTAAGGGTTGGGTAAGTAAAGGTAGATATGCAATTCTTAGAGAGAAGATAAATTGAGAAAAAAAAAATGAAAGCTTAGTGAAAGAAATCTATATTGGTGCAATTTCTTCTAATGTATGTCAGAAGGCAGCTAAACAGTCAAGACTGGCAAATATGTCAAAAAGAGAGTGTTCAGATATAGATAGGTCACTTTTAAGACAGGGAAGGTTAAGTGACTTTGAGCACTAACAATGTCCCCAGGGTTTGATGGGATAAAATGAAGAGAGAAGTGTAACCAAAGAATATAGAATATCGAGTGTACTAGAAAGAGCTGCCATCAATTAATTTCTGGGGTTAATGGTAACACAGAGCAACATGACATATGTCTGAGGGGACCTGTGGAAGAGAAGAGGAAGGGCAGGGAAGGGCAGTGGGGAAAGAAATTCTCTTCTGCTGTCATCAAATGCTTGTCCAGCTCTCCGAGTGATACCCAGCTCCCAAGGACACAAAATGCCAAGCTGTGCCTGACTGTCAAACTGCCTGAACAACCAAGCAACCCCAAATATATATATGTTATACATCTTCCTCTCCCTCACATATATAAATATAGGTAACAGTGTTCTGGTACACCCAGCTCAGATTATGAAACTGTTTTCCCCTTTTTGTAATTCCCTCCGTGAATACAAGCTGGGTTTTTTTTTCGTGGTGTTTTTTTGGTTTGTTTTTTTTTTTTTTTTTTTTTGTGTCAGTGACCAAAAAATGCTACCTTTTGTGGATGACTTTCTGTGTATTTTAGTTCTAGTCCTTAACATCCTGAACATCCCATAGGCCCTTCTTCCTACCAGAGCAAAGCCAGGTTGTACTGCAGTGGTTGTTTCCTGCTCTGCAGCACTTGTGATGATAATTTCTGAGACAATTTAAGCTGTGCTTTGAGGAATTAGTTAAACCTCCAGCTCTACCTAGATGAGGATTTTGTTGGGGTGGGACTGCTGCGTGAAAAGGAGGCAGCTTGAGACAAATATAGAAGCTGTCAACAGATGCTTATTTCAAGCATGTCCCCCCAAACCCATCAGTCTATTATTCTAGCCCTGAATTTGTCCTTCAGTGTTTGTTTTTCTTGTCTTAGAGTCTGAAAGGTCTATTTCTAACGTTGTGAAGCCTCAGCTGTCATATCTGCTTTCCTCTTATTGCAAGCTACACACTGAAGCACCGTGCCCTTTCATATCAAATACATCATTAAAATAGATCCTTTTTTCCATCAGAAATAAGCTCTGAGTGCAGTTACTTGAGCATTTTCTCTAGCAGCAAAGCCAATCTAAGACATCCTCACCTTTCTGACCTGTTTCTGACACGTGTACTGTTTCCATTCCCTCACATGTACCTCTTTGTGAGGCTGTCCCAGGTATCTGATCCATGTGGATTAAAACCAGCACTCTAAAGCCACATGCCCCAGCACAGCAGAGGGGGGCATCAACCCCCGGCATGGAGATGGAGAATGTGTCCTTGTATCTGTGTCTTCAGGCTCCTCTAATGGCCATTTCTGCTGTTTGCAGGCACCACCCAAAGCAAAGGCTGCAAGCAGGGAAAATCTTGACCTGAAACCTTTACACATTTCTCAAGCAGATAGAGACCAGAACCATTTGTTTATCTTTAATGGCACTCTTTTTAGGCATTTCCCCAAACCAAATTAACACCCTTAAATCCCCAAATGAATTCAGCTTCCACGTTTTGCTATGAGTAATATGCTGTTATTTATTTAATCCTCTTTGGAAACAGCAGAGCTGCTCTGAATAGAAGAGCCATGTTTATTTTCAGGTATTTCAAATTCATTACACTCCTGTACTCATAGATACAGAGAAATTTATATCCCTGGTACAGAGAAACCCATTTAGCAAAACAAAACACAAGCATCTAAAATACAGATCAGGGTGAGCCTTAAAAGGTGAACTGCAATCTCTTGTCTTTCTTGCAAGCACAAATCTCCCAAAGGACTACATCTCCCAGCATGCACTGAACCTCATGGCATTTCTGGCACCAGGGTGACAGCTTTCATGAAGAAACAATTAACCTGCCTTGGCAAAACAGGAGAATCTTAACTGCAGCTGCTGCATATTCTCGGAAATTTGGTGCAGCTGCCAGTTTTTAAGTTTACCCTGCACTTTAAGCTAGTGAAAATTTGCAAGCTGTTCGACATGCTGTTGTTGGGAGGAAAAGTGATGCTTAAAAATGACTTGTGGAGAGCTTGGTGGATACTGTAATATCACAGGAAGAGAGTTAAATGCATAAAAGCACCTCTGTGAACAAATTCTAGTGGGGTGTGTTTGCTTTGGAGGAAAGCTTTGCAAGTTACTCTTGCAAAGGAACAGAACAAAAGGTAAAAAGGTATCACAATGAGTGTTTGCATCCACAGCGCTCTAATGAGCTGTTCTACCTAATGAATTACTCTGTGTTCAGTGTTTTGGGGATAATGCCAAAAAGCTGCAGCTCTGTGACACATGTGCAAACCCCTCCGTATGGGTTTTGTGCTACTGCCTTCAAACGGTGTTGCTGGCAAGCTTGTGGCCAGCCTTGCCAGCCAACTGCCACCACAGAGCATGCTCTGTCCCAGGAGGGAACTCTCTCATCATTTCCAAAGCTTCTATTGTAGTTTGTTCACCTCCTCTTCTCCCTCTCACACATATGAATGCATTGTAACACTTGAAATTCTCTAGTTGCTTGGTAAAAAAATGTTCCAGAAAAGGATCAAAGGTTAATGAAAAGTTCAGCCAAGGAGCAGACCCCAGCACAGATAGCAGTTCTTTGAGACTTTCAGAGAGCTGACAAGAAGCCATCAACAAGTATTTGTGGTCAGGGATAAAGAGAAACATCTTTTTGAACATATCCAAGCATGAAACCTCCATGGTAGTTACCTTATACTATTCTCCCTACATGTCAAACCATGTCATTTTTATGAAGAAGACTAATTTATATATGACAGCAGCAGCTTTTCACAGCCCTCGGGGGTTGTGACTTCAATAGCCAAGATTGAGTAGAACTGTAGTCTGCAACCCCATAATAAATGGCAGTGGGAGAAAGACAAGTGTTGTGTTCTTTTTCCCGTTACCAGACTTTAATAAGTATTGCCTGGGAGTGCAGTCAATTTGCTTTCAGAGCTCAGTAAAAATTGTCTTTGTGGAACAGTGGGGTCTTTTTACTCTTTTTTTTTTTTTTTTTTATTATTATTATTTTTCCCCCTGGGTTTCTTGTCT
>JAAGNO010015177.1:85622-103200 GCA_033439905.1 Ceryle rudis
AGTCAATTTGCTTTCAGAGCTCAGTAAAAATTTTCTTTGTGGAACAGGGGGGTCTTTTTACTCTTTTTTTTTTTTTTTTTTTTATTATTATTATTTTTCCCCCTGGGTTTCTTGTCTTTTAAAATAGAACTTTCCTGAAAGTAAGTTTTTGCTTTGATGCCTGGGAAACTCTTAAGGATATTTATTTATGTTTTGCAAATGTTCATGTTATAAAATGAATGTACTTGTGGTGTTTGTGTTATTAGAGTACTGAGAGCTCCTCTCACATGAAAGCATGGTCAACAGTCCTTCAGGAAAGGGGACCCACGTTGTTGGAATGGTTTATTCGGACCAGAGCCTATTCCTGTCTGAGGTATGAGACCTCAGGAAAGACAGCAACAGCAGCAGCCAGCAAAGTGGGACCAGCCAGCAGGTCAGGGTATCTCGATGTTCGCAATAGCACATCACAAGAAAGCATCATTACCTTGTGTGACCCAAGCATACTTCGGGTCCTAACATCAGTGATCAGAGGGTGGGAGCTCATCAGGTGGGGATGATGTTGGAGAACTTGTGCTGGAGGAAGAGATTGATTCACTGCTCTGGGGTTAATTATATGTTGAATGTCAATGAACTGGGCAGAGATCTTAAAATCTATAAGGTATTTGTAATGGGAATTTATCATTGTACCTATTTCATTATTGATCAAAATGTTAGTCACAAGACATCTGGACCCTACTGGTTAATTTAGATATGTTAATGGTGTATGTATTGTAAACAGAGTTCAATGCACTGGCAGATATTTTTTCTCTTGTCTTTATTTTTATTTTCCTGTTGCCATGGTACTGTATATGTAAACACTCCTTATTTAAAAATATCAAATATGAAAGCAGATCTAAAGCATTTTAGAACGTAAGTGCTGGGATCAGAATAACATGTGTGGTGTTTTGACGTGAGTTGAAAATACATCCAAAGGCTCCTTTCCAGCATGCTGACAAAATATATAAATTAGCCTGGCAAAGGTCTGGCTCTCACCAGAGCTCCCAGCTGAGTGCAGAGCTCTGATCTAGCAAAGCAGCCGAAGCCACTGCCTCTGATACGTGGCAAACCACTATTTTTCTAGCAAAGATTGTACCTGTGGTCATAGCAATGAGGATTGCAGGGAAGCCAGCAGCTCACTGCCTCCTAATTCAGTGATAAATTAGCATTGCTCAGTGCCTGGCTGGTACGGGGGTGGCTAAGAAATCCCCATGGTGGCTTTAACTATTCTATTAGTGGGAAGAGTGGGAGAGTCACCCCTCAGTGCAGGAGCAGGAAAAGACAGCACTTGGTCAGAAGGAGCACTGAGCACCAAATGTCCCTGTACCAGCACTTCCCTCTGAAGGAGTCATTTATTGTTCTGGATGCAGTAAAGGAGACAACACAGTGCAAGATAAATCATCTCTTTGGTGCTTGGTTAGCCCCTTCCCAAACACGGCAGCCTGCAAGACTCAGGGCTCACGTAGTCAGTCACCTTTTCATAGATTTAATTTTCAATGCACAGCCACCTGGTTAAAACACAACCTGCTGCTTTGTACACAGCTGTTCCAGCTGGGTTTGAGCCAGGTTTCTGCACTGAGTTTTGCTTCCCCACTCGTGATTTTAATTTTAGAGCTGTGATGGTTAGTACAAATGGGCTGGTGGAGGCACAAAGTGTCCTTGAGTAGCTCTGAAAACAAAAAAGCAAATTTATTTAGGGATGTTTCTTCTTATGGCTGATGGATAAAGTTCACCCTCAGGCTTGAAAAGATGCAGACTTTAAATCACCTTGTAAAGAAAAGGATTTTCTCTCGGGACACAAAAATAGCTTGAAAAAATCCTCTAAAAACCAGGTTGCTTTTATGGGATTAGATATTTTTTTAGGTGCCTAAATCAGATTCCTAATTTTAGGCAGACATTTTTACCAGCCCTGAGACCCCTGGACCTGATAACACCAAAGGCACAGAAGCAGCACAAGGAGGCAGTTAACATTAAGAGTGCAATTTCTTTTCAAGCATTACAGATTCTGTGATTTACACTTCTAATTCCTACAGATGCTCTGGAAAATCCCACTTCAAATGTTTGTCAAGGTTGCTGGTGGGAAATGCAAATTCAAAGCATTAATGTTATTGCTTAGCTATTGTACCTAAAATAGAAAGGGGCCATGTGGTCTTTTGTCAGATGTCATTTGAAAAAAAGAAATCTTTCCCTAGAGAGATCAGTTTTCTTCTTCCAGGAATTCTCCACTCCCAGGCAGATCCGTAGTATCGAAGGGGGAGACTTATTCACGTTCACATCTTGTCTGTTCTTCCAGAGACTGAAGGAAAATCTCCCAAAGGAATGTATGCGGCTGCTATAGCGCTTGTGTTTTATTGCTGCACCTCGTCTGTGCTGTCCTGCAGCCCAGGCTGGCATACGGCTGTTAATAAAATACCAAAGATCAAGCTGGTATTGGAAATCAGGTCAGCTACTGTGTCTCAGTTTTAGCTGTTCTAATTACTTTACAGCACAGCAAGACACACACAAAGGCCCTCAGGAGCCTCTCCTTTGGAGCAAAACCCCATCTCATGCTGCTGGATCTACAGAGGGGTTATGTTTTACTTCTTAAAGCTATTAATTTGATACATTGTTCCAGGTGTAAACAGCCTCTTACCTGGGTCACTCCAGCTGCACACCACCCCAGCAGCTGGTGGTGGAGGGGGAACACCCTTTTAGCTGGTGAAAAGCCCTGAATCACTGCCAGCTGTGCACTGCCCCTTCTATCCTCAACACCCCCCCCCAGATGTTTTTTAACCATGCTCTAGTGAGCCATCAGTTAAGGGGGTGTAGCTACTTTAATGTGTGTTTGAGAGGGATTTCCCCCTTCTTACTGCACTATGCATTTTTTTGAAACTCTCTTGCAACATGAGTTGCTCTCCAGCCACAGGTAAGCAGAAGTCCTTGGGATAATTTGGTGCTGAATATTTTCATTTGCAGTGTTTCATTTCTGTGGATTTTGAAGTGGGTGAGATAAAGCAGGTTGTTTTCTCACAGTTTGGTAGCAGGTTCCTGTGAGCATGTTGAGACAGTCTGTAGGGGAAGCAGGTCTGTGTCCCAGGAAAGATAAAGGTGAGCTGAGGTTCCTCTGCTCTTTATGGATTGCTAAAAATGAGACCTAAATGCTTTTGTTATGATTGCGTATCGTCCTCTGTAAAACTAACCACAGTAGCTGTTTGTGGATTGTTTGGGCATACAAAGAAGTTTAGGGATATATGATCAAGTTAATTCCTGTATTAAGGGTTTTTTGGGGTTTTTTTTGGTTTTTTTTTTGTTATGCTTCTACTAGCTTTTTGCCCACAATCACTATGCTTGAACTTGGATAAGCTGTGAAATACTGATCACTCTAGAAGCAGGTGACCTTAAAAAAAGCACTTACTCTTGGTGGACAGGTACCTAGTGATTTTCAGCAGAGTTCAACACCTATTGTACTGAGAGCTCTGAAAAAAAAAACCAACCAACCCAAAAAACTGTTCAAAAGAGGATGAAACATATTTGATGCTGATGTATGGAAGTGCTTCACCTTTTGTGTCTGCTGCATCCTTCTGTCACTGTAAGCTGTCTCTCACTGCAGTGGGCTATGTGATGCATTTATGAAGGACTTATTTTACACTTGAAATTATAAAAGGGTTTCTTGAGGCTTCTTTCCTAATAATCTGGAGTTACAAGCTTTTCAGGTCTTTATGACAGTTTTCTCTGCTGGAGTTCATAGTAGTTTGTGGTAGTTTATGGTGGTATAATAACAGATAACTTATTGGACGAGGCCTTTGGGGAGGAAAAAAGACCGGGGAGAAGAAGAAAACCTTTCCCCAGATTTGTTGTAACTGCATAAGAGTTTCTTGGAGGGGAGGGGCAGGGAATTGGCAATGAAGTGTTGCTTGGTCTATAGTAGCTAGTGTTTCAGGTAACTTGAATATTTGCTGCAACTATCCTTTACTGGCTGAGGACCTCTGTTTGATGGCAGAGCACCTGCAAGCCCCGGAACAAAGAACTCTGTGTCTTGGAGCTGCCTTCCCCCCTGCAGTGTGTCTCATATGTATGCCACAGGCGTATCTCAATGGTGGACAGCAGCCAGGCAGACTGACTGCCTTGGGTTCTATGCCTTACAGAGGTGTAAACTGGGGATTCTTGTGAGGGTGATGGACAGTCACTTGGTTCACTTCAACACAATAGTGTCAGAAAGAAAAAATAGACAACTTTGCCTAGACCCTTAAAGCTTCTTGTCTGATGCTAGAAATGGACCTGATATGAGAAGTTCTGTCAATTCCTCTACTTAGGACAGCAGAAATCTATTTCTGAAGAACAAAGTGTGATAAACACCAGAAGTATTGTCTGGAAAAACACAAGTAATTCATCAGAATCAGGTATTTTGTGGGAATTCTGGACCCCTGTTAGACATGTGAATATTAAAAATTGCAGCTGGCTGTCAGAGATAGGCAGTATCTAAAGAAGTTACCTCTTAAAGCACTTGCTTTAAGTCATCCTGAGCCCTTTGGACAGTAAACATCTGGTGGGCTTTTTTCTTTCATAATCATGTTGCTTTACTTTGGTGAAACTGAGAAGACAATCCAACCTTTGTTTCTAATGGTTACATTTCATAAATGACCACCTATCTATCTCCAGCAAGCCCAATTATGGTCTTCCATATTACATTTCCAGTCATTTCACAATTGCCTTTTGTACGATGTAAATGAACCATATAAACCTGTTGTAAGTGCCAATCCTGGTAAAGTAAGTCCTGTTTCAGTATATTACGGTTGGTTTGCAGTGTTTCTTGCTATTACTATACCCTTTTGTCATAGAAAATGCGGTGTATGCTGTATTATCCACCACTGAGCTATTACACTGGTTTAGCATTATAGTTTCCACTGATAGCAAATGTTGTAGTTGAGAATGCAAAATGGCTTCCATTAGAAAAATCTGACTCAATGTTCTTATCGTTAGCCTTGGGGTGAAAATTGCCTCCAAACAGAATAAAAGCACTAAGAACATAAAGAATTTGGCCTACCACAATCCTTTTATTGTAGAATCTGCCTCAAGTCTCTGTCAAATTACTGAAACTTTAACTTTCTATAAACATGGGCAACGGAAACAAAGTACTCTGCAAGCAGCAGAACTTATAGAGAATGGCTTCTCAGTCATAAGGAGAAGCTATAGAGCTGCTTTCCGAGGCAGGATGGGGTTGTGAAGCCAACAGTATAGTTGGGCTCCCGCAGTATTGTACCTCTGCTAATGAGCCCAGGCAGATCCAGGCTGGCTCTGCATCTGGACCATGGCTGTTCTTTAAGTCACGTAATGCACCCCAGGATAACAGTGTTGGTAGCGCTGTATGGCATGTGTGTACAGTAGCACATACTCTGTTAAGAACATGGAAAAGACACCCAACTGAGAAGTATATACATGCAAAATGGATAGGAAAACTTGCACAGATGAACTTTCTTGGATGCTGGGCTGCTTGAGTTTCCAGCAAAATCGGAGCTTACAATGAATCACATTCACTGGCTCATTCATAAGAAAGGAAGAAACTGGCTTTGTTGCCCAGGGCTGCCCAGTCCCAGTGGAATGGTTGCCCTGCTGAGCTGATTTTGAGTAGGGGAATAAGTGGCTGGCATGCTTCAGCACTGATTAGTTGACATGCCAGCTTTCACTCTGTTTCTAGGGCAGCTTCCTTGGTAGCAGGAGCTTGTCTTCACTGCAGTAAAGGGCAGGGCAAAGGTACTCAGAGGAACAAGGAGGAGTTAATCAGCAGGGTGTAGAGGGCAATGAGAGTCTGTGGTCTTCTGCAACTGAGGGGACCAGGGGGGACTGTTCCTATTCTCACTGACCTACTCTGACTCTGGAAAACTCACTCTGTTTCAAATCTGAGCTTGTAAGGGAAGGGGAAATACTACTTTACTCCCACAAGTGTTGTAAATACAATAGACCTAATCTAAAGGATTTGCTTGAACACTATGATACTTCTTATCCTCTTTCCCTCCAGTTCTATCTGCACAGGGCAGGATTAAAGGAAGGAGGGGGTCATCCTTTTCTCCCCCTTTCCCCTTAGTGTCCTTACTGCTTTCATGAAGGTAAGGAATATCTTTGCTGCTCTGAATGTGCCTGATCCAGAGGAGGCTTTGTTAGCTGACTCAGCTCCAGCAGCACTGAAATGAAATTAGAAGGTGTTAAGCCTGTTTTGAAATGCAGCATCACTGTGACTCGATTAATAAAGCTCTAACTCTTTTAAGCTGCCTCTTTGGCCTCCTATAATTAAAATTTTGCCAATACATCATGTTGTTCCCTTGGTTTTTCCTACGCCAAAATGAAATTCTCTTTATTGCATTAGCCTCAGTAGCTTGAGGATGCTTGTTATCAAAGGTATTCAGATAGCAATTGTCCTGTCCCTGCAAAGAGCACAGCGTGTTCAGTTCCTTATGGAGCTCCAGAGGTACCAGCAAGGGCTGACTCAAACCCAGGGATGTGCAGAGCTGTGCCATACCCCTGGCAGTAACTGACTGCTGGTAAGAACTGGCTTATATGGATGGCTTGCTTTGAGACTTCAGATTCAAAGCCTGCAGTACTTGCCTTGCATGTTTAAAATGAAACCCTGTTTGGAAATTATGCACTTTGCTTGCCTCTTGTGCCTTCTGTCTGGCTACGGAGGTACCAAGAGACCTGTGTTCTCTGCTGATGAGTGTGTGGCAAATGGCATTAAATTTTATTTATTTTTTTTTAATTTTTACTACTTGTGTAGGGTGGCAAACCCTTCCCATGCTTTCCTTATTCAGTCCGTGTGATGTAGAATTCTGTTCATTGCTTTGCTGCAGCCGCTGTTGGTAAAAAGGCTTCTAAGGAAGCAACTGGATGCAATGTATTGGGATACCAGTTCCTGCCTCAGAAGACTGGAATGCCATCATTCCTCTTGTAACCTTCATCTTTCTGGGCTTCCTTTTTCATTCATCAACTTGTTTATATAGTCTATATGTTTTTAGGGCAGGGCATGGCTCTGTTCCTCCATGCTGCATTCAGCAGAGCAGAGCCCTGATCTCTTGGTCACGCCACAATAAATTTCTTTGCGAGCTTCCTGATTTGACAATTATTTGTGCTGAGTCCCACCTTCAGATATTCAGGAACCCAGCAGAGTCAAGTATCTCAGAGATAACAAGCAAGACAAGAATAAAAACCAGGATGGCTTTCTGGAACCTAGTGTTTTGATACTGTGTCATTCAGCAGTTACCACGGGAAAATAGATAACCACATTTTCAATGCCTAACACACTGACATCATCTGATAAACTGCCCACTGGTTTTGATGACTAAATGAGGGCTGATTCTCTCAAGGTGTTTCTCCTACTCCAACATCTGATGTCAACTCTATGTTCATCCAATGTAGAAGACCTGTACATCCCCAAAAACTAGGTCTTTTATGGTAACTGAACCTTATCCTGTGCCTTATTGTCGTCTAGCCATGCTACTTATCCCCATATGACTCTGAAAGCTGCTGTGGATCTGCTGGATGATAGAGTTGTTGAAAGGCCATATTCCCTCTCTCCTTGTAAATATAATTGGCCAGTACATTGTTTATACTCACAGCCACATGAGGCAGTAGCAGCTCGTAGCCATGCTACATCCAGTACTAGGGCATGCTCTGCTAGACTAAAACTGGTCTAATCCTATAAAACTCCCAGAGCTGTGCAAGTTCATACTGCTTTGCTCTGAGTTTCTGAGTGTGTCTCTGAAAGACATAAGAGAGGGCAAAAAAAAAAAGCACAAGGACAGAATATCTGTTACTGCTAGGAAGTGTTAGCTATGAGAAAGTTCTAGTAGCAGCAAGCCGATTTTAGCTATTTGAATTTTGAAGACTTTTTTAGTGAAGAATTTCTTTGGGTTGCTGCAATTTCCTTGGTTCAGAGTATTTTCATGTTATTACAACAGTTTGTTGTATAAATGGCTTTTGCACATGTCCTGTATTTTGATAGAAATTGTCTAGCACTATGGCTATCGTAAATGGTCATCACAGTAAACAAAGCCCAGTCACTGTATGTTGGGTGAAAGGAGCAGATTTTCAGTAGAACAGCTGACAGAGGAAGAGACAGTGTGAGACTGCAGCCCTGAAACATGTCACTGACTTCAGGCAATGCAGATCAGCAGGAGACAGGACTGCAGCAGATGGTCTGAGTTTGATTAATCAAATGTCCTGAATTAAAGACTGATTGTTTGTTGGTTGGTTGTTTTTGTTTTTTGGGTTTTTTTTGTTTTTTTTTTTAAAGTAGGTTAAAAAATAAAAGCAAGCTGACAGTGTAAATGAGTGCACTGTCTATCCCTATTATTAACTTCAAATAACTGAAGGCTGAAGGAATCATTGTTTTCCTGACAGAGCTCAGCACATTGCACATTAGAGTGTTTAAATATTTTTTTAAACTTCACGGGGATCAAGCAATTGCACAGGTACAGCATATTCTGCACCTTCTGGAAAGGTTGAGCATGATGGGCTGGGGACCTTATGAATCACAGGCAAAGCTGTGCTAAAATACACAGGGCCCCATCAGTCTTGGGAACAGCTCTGGGCCATAAAACAGGCCCGTAAGTTCTCTGTTTAACCCCAGACATACCCCACCTTGTGTAGAAATAAATGTAGTTGTGGATTCAAGGCTTTCAATGTGATTTTTATTTCCAGAGGAGTGCAACAGACCTCAGTTCTCCGTGTGTGAGATTGCATGATTTTTTTCTTTTTAATCGTGTGCACATTTTTTAATAATTAATCATCATAACATAAAAAATGTGGAGAAATGATAGAAGTGGTGAACATCGTATTCAGCTCTGATTTTTCTCAACCAGCAAAAATCACCCAATATTTCAGGAGCACAGAATTGAATTAAAACTATAGATTGATCATAAGTCCTCTTGGCTATAAGCCAAGAGTGGAGCCATTAACCTGATGCAAATTAATCTATGCAAATTTGCACACTGATTTAATGAAGAGACAGACATGCAATCATTTCATTACTTCTCAGGTTTTCAATTAGATTGAATTCAGTAGCTGGCCACCATCATAGTCACTGAGTTTTGCTAAAAGGTTATTTGATGAATATTTATGAATTTGGGACTCTGCTACAGCTTGCTTAATAGCAAGTATCATACTTTCTGAGTACATGCAAATGATTCTTCAAATATCCTAATGTAGTGATTGATTTACCTTTTTTTTTGTCTTGGCTGCTCTATCTTTAATCCCAGTTATTACTCTGGTGTTCTGGTCTGAGATAAATGACTTGCTCAGGGCTAAGTGACTGTTTTATATTATTACCAACCCTGTCTTGTTTCCTGACTATTTCAGTGTGAGGTGTGATGTTCTAAACAGCTGGAAATGTGACAAACCTCACTCAGTGCAAACAGATAAAAATTGAGACATCCCATAATATTGCCCTGGGCAATAAAGGTGCCACTTCTACAGATGTCTGAGTTTAGAAGGATGGATTCTCTTCTCACAGTTCCATAAGGCTATTTGCCTTGCAATTGCACTTCAGGACGTGTTCAGCTGGAAGTTTGATGCTTCCATGGTATCCACTCCAGTGAAGCTAGTACCTTTTTAACCATTGCCCTGGTTTGAACTGGTGCTGCTGAGCCTTATCCAGCTTTTTCACAAATAAATGGAGCTAGACCAGATTGCTATAAATAGGAATAGAAGCAAGTCAGACATGTTCTGTTCCTGCCTTTCATTGTTTCAGGTTCTCATTTGATGCAGGGATCCAGAATAAGAACTGAACCTCTGAATGCACAACATATTCAGGTACTGCAGGACTGGTTTTGAGCCAGTGGATGTTTGGGGAACAAACTAGATCAGGTAACATTTAACTATCACACATACATTCTTCCTTCAAGAGCTTCTGAAACATCTCTGGACTCATTTAAGGCCATAGAAGATCTCTAGCCTGAAATACAAAGATTTATTCCTCTGGGCAGCTACTTTTATCACTGATAGGCTTTGGGTTTTTTCTTTCCATTTTCAACCTGCCTCTTCACAATGCATTGGCATCAAGATGGACTAGATCTCTTCTGGACAACCAGGAATGGCAAAAGCCCTGCAAGTGGCTTTTACACTCCAATCCATAGACAGAATATCAGAAACCTATGGCAGAAAACAATCTATTTGGTGCCAAGTTAAACAGGAACATCACCACGAAGTGAACACATTATTATGAACACTCTGAATCTCTCTTTTTCTGTGTTCATCTGTGTAGACTCTTCTAAAATCTCCAATAACTGTCAAAGCCTCTTCTTGTAACTGTAAGTGAATAGTCTAGCATCTGGCATGAGAGATTCATTGTGTCTCTGCAGCTCTTCTCATCTGTGCTGCAAATGGGATTTTCTTTGGATGCTCCTGAAGCCAGCCTGAAGAAATACACAGCTGGTACTTTGGTTAGGAGATAGAGTGGTTTTGTTGTACTTCAGATCCTGGGGAACACAATCGTGATGTCTGAGGTCAGCACCTCACTGTTCATCACAAACTTCAAATTTTGCCGTGGACTTCAGCATCTTACCAGTGCAACGCATGTGAAAGCACACGTAAACGTGAATGAAAAATGGCTGTAATTTGTGAGCTTTTCAAAATGAGATCTTGTACTGCACAAGGCAACATGGGAATAAGCCCTATAACTTAATCCGTTCAGAGTTGGCTAGCTAGAGTAAAAACATGTGTATCTCTTAGTAAACTGTGATGGAGATGTCAATTGTAACTTCAGAACTAGGCCAAAACTGGTGTCATCTGCACGTTCTGCCAGACTCCTTTGTATGTGAGTTAAACCAGTTTTGTTGCCCTTTGGTTGACACCCACATCTATTACAATTACTCACACATAACGACACAACTGTCTCACTCTACCTGAGCAAGAGTATTTTCTGTGTGAAGAGCCAGAAAAGCAGGATATATCTAGAAAGACAAGAAGGAGCGATAAGGAAGTGTTGACTGAAGTAGTCTGCACCTCCTTTTAGGTTTCTCTCTCCGCTGGATCCAAGGTGTTAAAGGTATTCATCCGTACCATAACATATGCCATTTTGTATCTTCCCAATGATCCCTGCCTGCTATCCAGACTATGAATGAAATCATGTTTGTGATGGAGGAATTTAGCTTGGAAAATAGGATTGCAGACTTCAGAAGTCTAGGATGTTGACAGGACAAGGAAATCATGTTCCCATGCTGCTGAGAGAAAGAGTCGTTTTCTTTTTAACTGGCGAGGAGACTGGTCACTATTCAATTAATGGCTCCTGAAATGAAGAGTACTTATAAAGTTTCTTCAAGCCCTTTACTCAACAAGGTCAAAAGAGTGCTGTTTCCATTGCAGCTTGTGTCTTGCACTAAATAAACACCTGCGGGTTATGTCGGGCAGGACTCAGCTGCTCTGTGAGGGAATGCTGCAGGATATCCACACAGGGGCTTGGATTGCCTAGGGAGAAAAGATAATTTAATATAGGCTTTGAGAAACCTTGTAGCAAATGTCATTGGCAGAGTTTGTCTATACACTTATGTAAATCAGAGTATGTGTGGAGGAGGCTTATCAAACTGGCAAAGTAATAGTATTACCAGCAAGTGACCTAAGGCTTGACTATTGCAGGGAGGATGGGCTCCAAGAGGACTGAAAAATTTTACTTACTCTATTAAGGTGTTTCTAATTTCCACACCAATTTATATGCATGGCCTGTACGACTGAGTGTCTAATCATCTCCTGCTTATTCATACTTTTCCCTGCTCTGGAGCATATCCTCCCTGAGCTTTTTTTTTAAACCTAACAAAAGGGGCTTTCATTACTACCTAGAGATGTAACCACACAACTTGTCTGAGAGGCGTCGTTGCTTACAGCACTATTATATGACAATGTGTGATGTTTCCACACTTAACTGGAAAGCTTGTCGAATGCCTCATTGCTTTCCTGAAAATTGTCTTTCTTCTGAGCAGCAGTGACAAATGACCATCACAGGGCCCATGGAGCAGGAGGGGAAACTACAAAGCTCAGTAGAAATTAATTTCCAGGAGTAACAGACTAAACCCCATGCTTGTATGGCTTAATATATTTCGGCCTCTGGCAGCATTTCTGCCTCCCTTAGGGGCTGCAAGCAGCTGAAGTGTTTCCCCCGTGCTGATCTCCAAGCTGGTGCTCTTTGCTTTTGTGGCTCTTTGAAAGGGCACAGCACATCCATCTTAGTGAGGAGGGAGACGGTCCCTGCAAGCCCTTCCTCCAGCACTGAGCAAACACCACCACAATCCCATATCTCCTTTAAAAAGCAGGGTTGTACAAGAAACAGGAGTACCACATCTAAGGGATGTTTTTGCCCCCAGTTGTGCTACTGGCCCATGCTGGAGTTTCTGGTGCCTCTCTGCCCTGCTGGTGCATGTCCTTCCCTTGTGCATGCTGGCTGAGCTGCCATGCTCGAAAAGGGGTCCTGAACTGGCAGGAGATGGCCTCAGAGCTAAGGAAGCTGATGTGGGAGAATGTGGGAAGGAGGAACAGCCCTCTCAGAGGGAAGATAATTGCTGTATGTCCTCAGGAAGAAGGCACCACTGGCTTTACCTAAGGTAACTACCCCTTCTGCCTGGGAGTACTTCATGATGACAAGCCTGCTTTGGTGGAGTGAGATGTCATGTTCTGCCCACTCCTCACCATGCTTTCAGAGCCCTCTTGATGCCAGGCTTTGAATGCTGAGCAGGGCTGTCTGGGCTGTGCCTGTCCTCTTCACTGGGATGTGCCATGAGCCTGGTGCTGGGTGCCATGGGCAGGGCCAGCACTGGTGGGGTGACTGAAGTAGCCATGGAGAAGCTCTTTCCCAATCAAACATAACAAGGAAAAACTTTTATTTAATTTTTTTAAATTTCCTTGTTTTCTCTAGGTGTTTAGTCCATACATGTACTCCTGTGCCCAGGCCCTGGCTCCTCAGCAGGCACAAGGGGCTGAGCCCAACTCCCCACAACAATTCCTTGCAGGGTACTGGGTGAGAAGTGGCTGTCAAAGGGTGCTTGGACAACATCTGGAGCTCAGGGTGCTGGGAAATTGCCTGTAGCCACTCTGTTGTACAGAAAGAGCATCAGATATGGCAGGTAGGCTTGTGTTGCTATGTGAAGGTGTCACTACTGCAGGGTCTGACCCTCTGCTGCTCCTGGCACTTTGCCTGTATTTTGGGGCTGTTTCTCTCATGCCCTGGTCACAGGGTAACACTGTTCCTGGGTTAATGCACTTCCTCTGCACCCACATAACCCCCCCCAAGCTGTCCCTGAGTGGTGAGATGACTCGATTTGTTGTCTCTCAATATTAGGTCTTTCAGCCATACTGTAAGTAAGCCTCAGAAGGAAATCAATATTTCTCACCCTTAGCACATTGATTTACACCACCTTTCTGATGATAGCTCTTGTAACAAATGCAAGAGGGCTTTTAAATACTTGTCTGAATGCAAATGTCTTCCATGTGTGAAATACAGCAGCGTGGCGTGGTGGGGAATGTATGATCCTGGACAAACTTGCAAGGGGAAGTGCAGACTCATGCAGGGCTGGCTTTTGTGCTACTGCATGCCTCTGCCTGTTGTAGTGATGCAGTCCATAGTCTGGGAACAAGCAGTAAAACAGTGGGATGCTGCCTCAGCACGTGGGTTATACTTGGACTGGGATGGTGACATGGTGAGAATACAATAAAAAAAAAGAAAATATATAAATAAAAATAGTGACATAGTTTCAACCTTGAAGCGTTTCTCTTCGAGAGAAGAGTGGAGCTGAACACAAAGAAGCAGTACATGCCACACTGTGCTTTTGAGTTGCCTGTATATTTGTGCCAGGCAGCTGAGTTCCTTGTATCTGTGTGCATGAGCCTCAGTCAGCCAGTTACAATGCCAAAATATTGGCCTTTTAGCTAAAAGGGCTGCAGTAAAACTTCAGGGTCAGTCCGAGGTAAGGGGAGGAGAAGTTGCAGAAGCTGGGATCGAGTCTGGGGCTGCAGAGACAGGCCCTGTCTTAGTGTTAGAGCATTACACTTGATGCTTGCCCAGACTCCAAAGCCCTTCAGTGACCTGAAAGCCACTCAGGATTGTGCCTTTGCCTGCTCTTTGAACTGACTGTATAGAAAGTATTGTTTATATTGCTACAAGTTGCATGAAAGGTAGTAACTGCTTAGTCAGAGTAAACCCTTGTGTTAATGGCTGCCTCTTCATTTCAGAAAAAAATAAAGCAGCTAGCTGATCTCCCCCTTCTATGTCAAAGCATCCACAAAACCACAAGCTGAAGAACTCCACAGTCAGAGAAGTTGCAGTGTTGTCACAAGGTGCTGTTGTGTGGCCCTGGCAGAACAAGCATCGGATCATCTGTGTAAGCAGACAGAGAAAAGCACTGGCAGCACAGTCTTGAGAAAATGCTGAATGCAGCTTTTTGCTGGCTAAAAAGGGACTTGGAGCTCTCTCCTGCTGCTTCTTTCCTGGTGTGTGAAGGGAAACTAGGAGTTGTACATAATTTGAAAGCAACCAGGATTGCGTCAAAGATATCAGACTCCACTGTTAATTATTTCTGCAGACTGGAATCACCCCTGGGAGTCAGATTTTTAGCCAGCTCCTCTGGGCAAGCAGATAATATAATGAAACGTTCTTATCTGATGGAAGTGGGTATCACTCCTTGGACATTACATTGATACACCCCAGCAAAGAAGCTTAAAAAACAAACGAACAAAAAACACACACAAAAAACCCAAAACCACAACTTCATTTGGAGTTGAAGCTGAGCAGTGCATGAATTTAAATAGCTGCTTTAAGTTTGCTCCTTGGTATATTAAATAGATCATTTTCCTGCTTCATTACTTCTGATGTAAAAAATCAAGACTGAATTAGCTGGGGAAACCCCCCAACTTTTGAATCTTATGCAGCTTGACTCAAAATGATTCCTTGTTTAAAAGGGGTATATCTGATAGTTCATAGATCTGCAGGGATTGCTGATCCATACTATATAGTAGATCTAAAGGCGTCAGCATTTCAGCACCGTTGGGCTATGCATCTGCATTGCTGCATTCTGCCTATGAGTTCCCATTAGGGCAGTTTCCAGTATTTTCCAAGCTTCATCTCTAGTAAAATTGCAGGCCTTTGGCAAAGAAGGTACAGAGGAGACTAATTTCTTCATGCATTTATACAGCATCTACCACCATAGAACTGCAATCCTAACTGAAGTCTTTGGGTACACAGTATAAAAAATAAATCTTCTAAATGTTGCTGTTTAAAAGCTGTTCAGGAGATTGTGCAGTGTGTGTCCTACTGAGCTAATTCACTGGGGGAGGGGTTTACTGTTGATGATTTCACAGGATAGGAGCTGGGCATTCAGCGGCATTAAGTTGTCACTATTCTCTTGAAGCTTTTAAACTGGACTAGAGGTGCAAAACCTAGACAGAGACCTGGACTTCCCTCAGCTCTGAAGCTGTATCACGTTATGAGACCACATTGGCTTCTCAGCTGTCATTTGAAAGGTAAACTGTTGGAGTCTGACCACCTTCCTGGGTTCAGCAGATGCAGAGGTTTGGGATAGCTCAGGACCTCATTTATAGACTCTCATCAATGCATTTAATTATTTTGGTTCAATATGCACAGTGTGTGTTCCTTGAAGAAGGGGAAAAAAAAAAAAGAAATTTTGTCCGAGAGACAGTATTTGTAATTACTGTTTTTAATTTGGATAAAATATGCACCTTTGACTTGAATGACCCTCCATGCAAAAAAAACCCCACATTACTTCCCATCAATGCCAGAAAAAGCATTGCTCAATCAAGACACCTCTGCCTGCATGGGAGAACAGTGCTGAAGCAATGGTACTTCCCTTGATCAGTAAGTTGAGTTTATTGTGTACATTTGATATTCCACTCATAGTCTCTTTTTCATGCTTAAAACCCCATGGATTTTCCCAGCAAGAAGTTCTATTCTACCACAGATCTGCTACACAGCTGCCTCTCTCCTCCAGCTCAGCTCTCAGTCACAGCAATTGCCTTGGAAAATGGAATACTTAAAATAGAATTTTTGTATGTGCTTCAACACGTATTTTTAAGCTGTCACTGCTCTGGGCATGTACGAGGACAGGCATGACATTAAAAAATGAAAGGAAATGCCCCAGAAGCTTTTATGCTTGCAAACACCTCGACTGTAGCTTGGATATTGGGAAATGTGCTTCACAGGGCAGTGCATGATCTCTCTGTATCATGACCCAGTTATGTGATTTGTCTTTTCTGTATTCATGAAGAGCCTTCTCATTATGGCTACTTCTCATATTTATGTTAGTTTTAATTACAGTGATTTATGATTGGGTTATAATTAACTTCTCTTGTCTGGAGCCTACCTATATACTTAATAGGTCCTTACAATCTAGGCCTAGAACATACGTGCTGGTGGAAGTTGCACATGGAAATGACCTTATAGCCACAAGCTTGCTTTAATAAAGATTCTGTAACAGAGCAGTGAGGGAGGAAGATCTTAGCCTTTCTGTTACATAGGAGGTGAACGACTTGTTCAAGGTCTCTTCTCAGCCCTGGTCGCCCAATACTACATCAGTGCTGTGGTCTTCAGCCTCTCATTCCCACAGGTTGGGTGCACTGTGCACCCTTTGGTCCAGGCAGGTTGGCTTTGTGGCTGCTCTTTATCGTCTTCATGACACTCAGCAGCTCTAGTGAGACCTCGGTGAGACCTGACTTGGCTTTGGAGGAGGCTGAGACCCTGCAGCAGACAGAGGAGAACAGAAAATTGCAGACGGTGTCAGACTGTTGATTCCCTGAGAGGCTGTTGTGCATTTTAGTCCGAGAGCTGACTGGCAATGCAGTCCTGGCTGCGAAGATATCTAACAGGTGCTTAGGAGTTAACTTTCATGTGACATCAGACTTCTAGTTGAGTATGACAGTCCCTCAATTTTCTAATAAATATGGATCAATGCTGGGCTTTTGTGGGATAATTAAGCTTGATCCATTCTGCAGGGCAAGCAGGAATAAGATTCATTTACTGTGTGGGGAGGTCAAAGAGAGCCAAGGTGGAGAAATCTCTGTGTCCTGAGCACTGCTGTTTAGTGCTGCATCCTAACTGATCAGTGAACTCTGTAAATACTGAATGGGGAGGTTCTGCATTTTATAAAGTGTCAGAACTGATGAGGCTTTCTTTGAAAAGTTACCTTGCTGTGCTGCATGCTGCTGAGAGAATAGGAAAATGGGATTTTTAAACCTTGTTCATTTTTAATTCATAGCAAATTCCTTTTATGATCTTTGTGCAGCACTCGGTCTTCTGAGTATAGTGAGTGACTCTGTAAACAAGGTATTTGCAACATACATAAGACAATAGTCTCTAACCTTTCTTACCCCCTTCACCCCCCATAGTGCTAGGTACTGCACGAAGCAATTGCAGAACAGTGATGGTTTCTTATGACTGCAAACAACACAGCTGCTTTGTAATAGGATTTATTAGCTTGGGCTTAGGGTCAGGCAAGTTCAACTTCTTGTTCTGGATTTAAAATCAAAGGCCACAGAGGCCAGTGTTTCACACTCCCTTGGCTGTGGAATTTTTTTTTTTATGCATCACACTATAATGATG
>JAAGNO010015177.1:103455-138631 GCA_033439905.1 Ceryle rudis
AGTCCTTAAGTGATTTTTTTTAGAGAGAGAGAGCACAGTCCAAAGCACAGTCTCCATCATCTTCCTTCAATCTGATGCCCAGGATTCTGGGTAGAGTGTCTCCATGAACACTACTGTCCTGCACAGGAATAGAAAATAGGGGAATCTCATAGCTGAGCTGGATCCTTGTATGGCACTTGCAAGCTGAAATACCAACAACATCAGGAGGAGGAGATCTCCTATAAATACAGGGCTTTGTTTGCAGAGCTTTGGCTTGCAGGATCATGCTCATGTCCCGTAGCCTGAGCACTCTACTAGAACAAATTGCTCCAAGAGATCTTGGTGTTTTTCATTTTACTATGATTGGACGAATGCCAGCTTTTTGTCGTTCACTTGCAGCAAAAAACTTATTTGACCTCAGGGATTTACAAAGCACAATGAGTTACAATCATCCAAGAACGAGATCTTCCTATGAAGAGAACTACATATTCCTTTGTAAAAGTGATGTGGGGGCAGAATTCCTACTTATTGCATTAATCATTTTTATGATAAGCCCTTCACCACCACTTCTCATCAATGCTAAAGCTGGGAAATGTTGTTTTTCACAAAGCGAGAAGCAAGAAGTGGATCTCTAATTATGAATACTATTAGGGAGCAGAAGCAAAGCACACAGGGTTGTTTTAAGTAACAAACAGTGGAAACCATCACTCAGGCTCAGACAACATGCGTCTGTTACTGATATTAGAATTGTTAATGTAAACATGTCATGGTTACCCTTTGTGATAAGATTGCAAATAAAAAGAAAAAAAAATGCTTCAGAGGATGCTTGAAGTTCTGGTTCTTCCAGGCAGAATTCTTCCAGCAGGCCCTAGGCTGCTTCTCAGACACTGGTTAACAAAGCTGAGCAACAAATGGTCATCCCAAGCTGAGAAAGGTGTGCTGTGACTGAGGGCCTTGCTATGAAGACCAAGGAATCTTTGATCCTAAGAGAGGAGTTTGAGGCTCTCATAAGAGAAACAGATTGGTTTGTACTGCTTCATGAAAAAAAAACTAAGGAGAGAATGTGATTGCTGGCCATGAAAACAAGAGGAATAGATAGCAGGAAGGAGTTTTGCAGCTGGCCTCTGCATCAGTAAGCTTGCCCAGTGCTCTCCCATTGTACAAATTGGCTTGCTGAAATATACTGCCTCTTCCTGCAGACTTTGCTGTTCTTCTAGTCTTAAGACCATAACAGCTATGGTACGTCTGCGCTTGGCACTAGAGTGGAATACTTACAGTCTAGCTGAGAATAAATTTATTTTGAGTGTAAGGAGACTTTCAAGTATGAGAGCTGCAGGGATCTGGAAAAGCCTCACAGTAAATATAATGCAGGCAAGGCACGTGAAATAGCCATAAATTGGCATTTGATTAGTATTTGAAGGACTGCATGATATGGGAGCATGTGATAGCAGAATGGTTGTGATGGCTCAAGATCCTCTGCGCTCCTAAGGGAGTGTGAGCTGAAATGAAGAGACTGTAACATCAGCAAAGTGGGACAAATCTGCATGAGGAACATCAGCAGATCTACTATCCAGTGTTTTCTGTTTAATTATTGATAGTAACGTAACTACTGCTTACTGTATCTTGTACTATTTTACAGTGTTTTCCTCTGTGTATTGAATGTCTGATTTACTAAGAAGCTATATGCCTTGGAGTTGTGTAAGAACAAGGAATGCATTCATCAGCTTTCATATAAAGCAGCTGTAAGATCTCACTGAGGAGGGCCTCTGCAAAGAGTTAAGCTGGGGGATGAAGGGAAATGTAATAGAATTATGCTTAAGATTGGCACATCTATCTAATGTACTACATAGGCTGTGTTATAAGGTTGGTTTTTTTGTTCTCTTTGTGCACTTAGAACTCGCAAAAGGATTTCAGAAATTCAGTGTCCATACCTAGGGCAAGATTTTTGACTCCTGTTTAGGCACTATAAAAAGGATCCTGGGTCTCAAATGGAGTGCTGTGCTCAACACTTTCTCCTTCAGGCTGCCATGAGGAAAAGCCATTGATCAGTCAGCCGAGAGGAACAGTGTGCTGATGAGTGCTGTGCCTTCCATTAGAATATGTCTGTAAGCTAACCTCAGCCAGTGGCATCACCAGCAGTACCAGGAAAACCCCTCATCCATCCTCTGCACTGTGTTTCATCCTTGCTCTGCATTAGTAAGAGGGAGATTTCTTGTCTTAGGAAAGGATATACTCCAGAGCCTCAAAATATATGGTTCATTGTGATACAAAATACTTCATGCATGTATTCTAAAACTGCAGATCTAAATTATTCCTTGAAATTCCATCTGAAGGGGCAGGCCATATGGAGGGGCTGATAAGACAGGATGAAGACACCGCTACCTGAGCCTCCCTGAAGGAATATGTGTGCTCAGAAGAACAAGCAAACAAAACACCTTCCCATTTACTGTATGAGCCTGAACTCTGAACTTGGGCTGCTATTTTTGATAGCTTGAATGGGCTTTGGATCAACCTGTGTGACTGGGAATGTATTCCCAGTAATTATACAGCAATACTCTTGTGAGCTATTGCTTACCACTGGTATTTAGGGAGTCATTGCAAACAACTGGATGCACACAGGATAATGTTTTATGCTGTCCTCAGTTATCATTCTTCTCCTATTGTAAATGCATCTGAAGGGCATGATTTCCATTTAGAGTACATTATAGAACCAGGTCAAACATGAGGAATTAATTTTTTACCTACCTACTGCCTAGTAACCTGACAGATCATGTAGTTCGATCCCTGTGAAATTATTTGACTAGATGCAGTGCTCTTTGAAAGTAGAGGATTAGGAATTATATAGACAAAGAAGCAGACACGTGTATTAAAGCACCATGATAAGAACAGTTGCTTACTCTAGCCTTACAGCGAAAATGAAAGGAATGGGAAAAGTGTTACTTATTTGACTGTGAATGTGGGAATTAATAGGGAAAATGTCAGTTATGACTGTGAATGTGGGAATTGTTACTAATTGCAAGAGTAATTCCTTGATAATGCTGCTGTAATGATTCTTTCTATAACAAGTGGTAGTGCTGTCATTACTACATTACTCAAACTCAAATCCATGGGGAAGCTCTGTAGGGTGAGCAGTGATTGAAAGTTCCACATTAAAATAATTACCCTCAATCTTAAATTTAGAATGTGTGATATATATCTAACATTCACTAGATTTCTTAAGGCTTCTCTTCCCCAAAGATATTTCTCTTATCTTCACTGGACTCTGGTTATTTTGTTCTTTTTACACTAGTTAATTGTTCAGGACATGTTTAAGAACGATATTCAGATATGAAAGAGTTTTAGCATTGTGACAATGGTGACAATTGATAAATGAGCAGCTTATTTCTTATCTATAATGTTGCATAGGGGAAAATGTATCATTCCTTATCCAGAGCTTTTCTATTTCTGCCGTCTCTTTGAGTTAGGATTTCAACATCTCTGCTAAAACATACAGTGGCAATGTGAGAAATATTACATACATAGGTGCAACAAATGCATTCCAGGTCTCATTTTGATTCTGAAAGTCCTGGTGAAGAGAGCAGGGAACGTGCAGGACTGAGAAAGGACCTTACTGATTAGAGTGGGACAGCTATGGGCTTGGGCTTCCAAATGGACTATCTCCACATTTGCACCTATGTCTCTAACCCAAGGGCATGTCCAGAACTTCCTGAAGAAGGCAGAGCAACACCTTCCCCTGGGAAATACTGTTAATTCAATTCTCACAGAGGCGGGGAGTCTGCTTGATCTGGTATTTTAACTACTGTCTTCCATACTACTTAAGAGTCAGTTCTCTGAGAGCCAGAATGAGGTGTGTGGTTGTTATGTACATATGCCCCTTGGAGCAGAGACCAGGGAACATTGCTGAAATGCAGTGAGGAATTAAGGTGCTTTCCTCTCCCTGCTCACTTTTTTTCCTGTGGTGTTCCTGGTAGCAACTGGGAATGGAGTCACTGCTATGCCCTTGTCTTGTCTTTCAATGGAAGGCTGTGCTGACATATGTGCTAACTGCTCATGGTCAAGGATCACTATTAACTTGTAAGTGCAGTTCTGAAGGAGGTTTTTTTCTGGCTTTTCTGTAGCAAATGAAGGGGAAGGAAGCCCCCAAAATAAATTTTGGTAAAGCTAACAATGTGAATTAGGTTGCCATAGAAAACCACAACTCACTTCAACTGGGAGATAAAGGAACAGTGGCAGCTGGACTGTGTCCTGCTTTGGAAGCACTTGCAGAGTTTCTGAACTCTGTTTCTTCACGAGGCCCTGAAGAGGGGCTGCTGGCTGGGACCAATGAGGGGGGCTCAGGTCCCATGTGAGGGTGGTGGCTGGCCCAGCTGTGGTCCCTAAGGACTTTACTCTGATTTCTCACTGCTCTTAACCTCAGTGACAATCTTATTTTCTTACTGAGATTGTCTTAGTTAACTGAAGTTGGGGACTTGTCAGGATTCTCCTCTGGCAGAGAATTTTAGTCTTTGTTCTTCATACATATTCTGTGTTGTAGAAGTGTTCAAAACCTATTTTCAAGTATAACTTTGAACATATTCATGATATTGGCAATTACTCAAAGAAAAACATATAATCAATGCTTGTTAGTCTGTGAGGTGATAAATTTTAAAAATACAGTCTGACTTGCCTGGAATTTATTGCTCCAGGCAAGGTGATGGCTTCAGCACTGCCATTTCCAAAGACTGCGCTGTGCATTTATTTTCTCATTAGCATCTAGTTTCTATTGTATATTTTGAACAAAGGTAACCTTGGAGTGGAACACATTTCTTTCTGTCAGGAAGAACTTGTGATGCTGTTTCAAAGGTGCATGCATGATTGAGCAGCAATACATCACAAGAAGCTCTGCAAAGAAGATAATTCTCTATGGCCTGTAGTAGATTACTGTACTTGGGGGGGTGGGGAGGGTTAATTTATGTGTGTTGTGACAATCTCTCTCAGATGGTGAGTAGACTGTTTGTCAACTCATAACTATCATTCTCCAAAATAGCAAAGATTCAAGGATTTGCATTTTAGTAGGTTTTGATACAAAATTATATTCCTTTTTTAATGAAGGAGGATGTCACCAGTCCAAATTCCTTAAAAAAATAAAAATCCAAACTGATTTTAATAGCTCAAGAGAGGAATTTGAAACAGTCACACTTAACTTTCCACAGCAGCACCCGTTGTGCAGTGTAAACCCCTCGGTATATTGCTAGCAGTTGAAACATGTTTAGGATGCATACAGTCCACACAGAGCTGGAAGTTCATAGTAGCTGCATTTCTGAGGATGGAGAAGACGACATGTTGGGGAAGCAAGGGAGGGCAGTCTTGTGGGGAAGCATTGAACTGTGCTCCAGAAAAAGAGGACATCTGTGGCAGAGGGGGAAGGCTATGTGACCAAGAACATCAATAAATGTCCAGACTTGGAAATGGCCTCTTGGGTGCTTCTGTTTTGAAAGCATCTGTGTTCCAGCAGCATCTTGGAATGTTAGATCTAGCCTAAGAAGGTAATTAGGAGTGGTCCTGTCTGTAGCTTGGACCAGAGCTGGGATAATAACCACTACCCAGCACAGGAAAGACCCATTCACATCCCCAGAAACCACAGGCCATAGTTAGAACAGGTAAGAGAAAAAACACTGGTGGCAAAGCCAGGTATTAACCAGTATGATGATCCCAGTACTCTCATTTTACAAAACACAATCTGAGATCTTTAAGAACTCTGCCTAACCTCAGACCCGTCTGCTTCAGCAGAACTGTGCCCTCACACCTGAGGTGAGCACTGCTGCAGAGAAGTGGCTTCTGCTAAAAACCCACCAGTAGCTGTAAACCCTCTCATGTTTGGGAAATTCATCAGTGTAGGGGCAGCTGTCTCTAACACTGACAGGATTTTGACTCATCACGGCTGCTAACAGTGCCATCTGCACCACTGTCCTGGGTGTACCTGCAGTGGCCTCCTATAGATTAGCTGAGCTGACGCAGGAAAACAGAAACACAGATGATGAACTGCAGAAAGAAAATAGTATTTCTTCAGTTTGCTGTCCTTGGTGGATTTTAATCATGGCTGAGATGGCTCTATCCATGCTAAGGACGCTGTCTGCTGAGCCTTTGGCTGCATACAAACAAGCTGCTTGGGCTCATCCCACTGCAAAGTGAGAGCACTGCCTGGGGAATTCCAGAGATATTAAAGGGTTGCACCAGCCAAAGCAGCTGGATCGTGGCTTTTAGTTCTCAGTGCAAGCAAGCTGTGGTGTTGGCCCTTGCTCTTGTGTTTTTATGATGATGGTGATAGAACAGGGAACTGACACCCTGGAATTTCTTGCTTTTGGGATTTTTTTTTTTTTTTTTTTTTTTTCTCCTGACAGCAATTTTGAATCCTTAGCCTTCCTAGGGCACAAGAGCCACAACAACTTGTTTCAGTGGAAAATGGGGCTGTTAGGTCCTGTGCTGGGTTGATCCTAAAGGGTAAACCTCCATCAGAGGAGCTACTGGTTTAAGAATAAACTTCTGGTATGAGGTACTGTATAATCACAACACCAAACGATGGCTTTTGTCTGGAAGAGCATTAGCTCTGTAGCCAGCTACAGCTGTCCTAGCTTGAAAGATCATATTAAACTCAGTATCTGTTTCTGTTCATAAAACTTAATGTTTTTTTGAACAATAAAAACTTTAATGTGTTTGAAAGTGCCTTAAGTTGGTAATAATGATGAAATGCAAAGAATCATCCATTTTTTTTCTGTATAATTCCATAATATAAATGTCTTTATTCAGTAGTTCCTGCATGGGGTATTCCAGATTTTTAGCTGACAACAGAAATCCACATATGCTCAGAAAAGTGTTGGCATGCTCTTGTGTGAAGTTTGTTAAAACTCTATGATAGACATCTTGCTATTTAAAAAAAATTCCTTTTTCTTTCAAACAAATCTACTCTGTGGTTGAAAAGCTGAGTTTTAAAAGCTAACTGGACAAGGCCAAGGATACAGTTAGATTTACACTTGGGCAGAATAGCCTTCTAGGACTATTCTGTAAAAGAACTCTGAGATTGAAGTTTGTCAGAATATCACAACTGAAAAAGAAGAAAAAACATTACCCTCCACTCTAAGTGACAATTCCACTTGTATCAGGAGATTCTCTAAGGCAGAGCTGATCTGGTGCCATTATTTACCATCCACCTGGTCAAGCCTTCTTCCTCCCTCCTCTCTTGGGGCTGATGCTGACTGCCAAAATCATCAGACCTGCTGGTGGTATCTGTATGATTAAGAAGGTTAAACAAACATCACTGAAGGCTGATATGATTTGTAGCTGTTAACAAGAGCATTCAGTAGTCATTCTTTCTGACCATCAAATCAATCACTTCTTTAAGAGGAGCAGAAAATAACTCATTTAGGAAACAGGAATTTTCATAAACAGGCTAAACGTTTTTCTTTTCTTTTTTTTTTTTTTTTTTTTGAAGATTTCAATTCTCGCCTTACAGAGAAAAGTTTCAAAGGAACATCTTCCACTCTTTTTGCACTTGCTTCCATGTAAAGTAAAGGTGAACAAAAGCTTGATGAAGGCATCCTACAAAAGTAAAAGCAGCCAAATCAGGCCAGGTTATCTTTTTTGGCTGTTAGGTGAGTAACAACATTATGATTTCTACATAGTAGCTTATTTTTGCCATTCAAATGTGTGCAGCATGCACAAACATGACTCCCCTGCACTATCTTACTGTGCTTATTTAAGCCTCATTTTAAAAATCCAACAAGGATGTTTTCTCCTTAAAGAACAGTAAATGTGAAGTGTAGAGAAATGAGTTCATTTATTTAGTGAGTTCATTTATTTCATTTCTTTCTGAAATCTTGGTGCTACATGCCTGCAAGTGGAAAACATGCATGAATTTTACAGACTTCAAATATGGGTAACCAGGTTTCCTTCCTCAAAGCTTAATAAAGATTATTCAAATGGTATTTTAGAACTCTGATAGCAGGAGATTTTTCTTTGAGCTAATTCCTGAGTGTAATGAAGATACATAAAATTAAGGGGAGAGAGCAGATGGGGTATCCGGGACTGTTTGAAACCTCCAAAGTTCAGGTGTGATCTGCAACACAAGAAAGTGTTTCCAAAATCTAAGTGGCTTACTAGATCTCTGTCATTAGGGAGAAAGCTTAATATCATTCAAATATACTAAATTTATAACAAATAGATTGCTCACATCCAGTTTGCTCCTAATACTGCAAATGTTAGTGGAACCTAAACTGATCTGGTGTCTTGAGGCCTACAGACTGGTCAGTAATGAGTTACACTCATCTAAATGTGGTCCCACCACCCTAGCATCAAGGAGCTGCTATCCTAAAAGCTTTTCCTCTGTGTGCATGAAATAGGGTTTCCCAGCTGAAGTGTTCAACCACCTCCTCCTGATCCCCTGCACCAACTGCAGCTGGATCAGGTCTCAGGTCATCCATCTTACCTCCAAATATATTAACCGTCTACTCTCGTCTGCCTTTGCCTGGATCGTTTAATGACTGGAGTCTGCTAGAAAAACATAAATGTTATTTCATTCAATTTACCCTGGATTTGTAACTGCCTTTCCCCCCTATGCTATAACTTGTTAGGCCTCCCCTTACACTTTTACCTGCCTCGCTGTTATCACACATCAAAGATACTTGCTAGGTCCTGACTAAACAGGAGGCATGCTCTGGCGTATTTCTCTGTCAAGTGCCAGGGGCCATGTTCTACCCTCGGCCTCTGTTTGTGGCTCCACTTTGATCTGGGGAGCAGCTTTGCACACAGGCACCTCGGGGAGTGGATCAGCTTACCTGTGGTTTGCCTCCTCTCCCTCCCAATTATTACAGGAAGCAGCAGCTTTTACAGTGTAAATGAGATATTTGAAAGAGGCTGTTGTCAGAAGGTTCCTCCTAATTCCATAACACAAGTCGTCCACATTAAAGAAGTTGTCCCTCATTAGGCACATGCTATCATTTACCACATGGAGGCATCAACCGATGGCAGGTATCCCCCATTGCTCAGATCTTTACATTTGGGTAATTAGAGATCATTTCTATTCTGAGGAACCTTTAGTTGGAGCTTATATACAGGACTCACTGGGAACTTCTCGAACAGGAATTTTCCAGTTGTCAAACTTGAGTGGTTTTGTGGAAATGACCTGATTTCCCAGACTTCTGACAGAGCATATGTATGTCTGAAGGGCCACTATTTCCTACTTTCCTAGAAGTCCCAGCCTTTCCAAAATCCCATATATATTGAATAAATAGTGTAGGTTTTCAATTCCATGAAAAGGCTGCAGTCTTGGCCAAAGATCATTCTGGAAATTTCAGGAATTTTTTTCTGAAACCAAAGTCTGGTTTATTATTAAGCTTTATTTATTGTCTAATAGAAAAGATGGAAGGAAAATGCCTCTGAGAGCAAATGAATAAAATTACTCCCCTAGCTCCTGAATATTAGTAGGGCCTTAACCACAGAATGATCTTTCTCTTATTATGTTAACATAATCTCAATTATATGCTGGCTGACTTAAACCTCTGAAAATAAAAGCAAGGCTCTAGCTCAAAAATGAAATAAACTGCTGGAATCACTTCAGTACTAGTGAATTATTAATATTAACCATTTAAAGAAAAATGTCACTGTTTTAGAGGAGTAGCTTTTTAAAAAGTGCTTTTGAAGGACAAATGTCTATATTCCTGATTTTTTTTTTTTTTTTTTTTTTTTTCTCCCTCAGACATTCAATAACCAGCCTGCAGGGAATCATCTCTGAGAAAGCTGCTTTGACTCTTACTCTGAATCCTTTACATATAATTTGCTAATGAACTTCAGCTTAAGTGCAGTTAAAATGTAAGAGTTTGACTAGGGAATGGATTGAAAATAATTTTCCTGCTTTCTGTTTTCTCTCTAGGCACCTGCTAAGAAATGTTTAAACACACTGAAGTGTTAAGAGACTGGGAGCTTTTTAAAATAGCAGAGGGGCTGCTGTTTGAGGGGAGGCAAAAAAAAACAGTAAGGAAGGAATCTGAGGAAACTTCTTTTCCAAGGAAGATTAAAAGCTTTTCTATCTGAGGAAAAAGAAATGTCCTTTCAGATCTTCCTGTTACACGCTTTAAAATCAAATGAGCCAGAAAATTTGTTTGTCTGGTTCTGTGAGCATTGGTCTTTTATGTCTGCATTGGGACACTGGACCTGGTGTGCATGTGCCCAGGATAATTGCACTGGTTGCTGCAGCAACTGGATCCAAAATTTGATGGATATTTAGGAATGGGTTCATTCATAGGAACTGGGATTGGCTAAAACCGGGATAAAGTGTCCAAATACCTAGTTTGCAGTTGGTGATTCATTTTGATAAGGACATTGTGTATGAAAAAGGCTTCTCTTTCCTCAGTATCTTCTGTATTTATTGCTCTATAGCTATTGCTCAGCTCTGGTTAGGCATCTTCAGGGATGGCTTCTCCTAGCGCTTCTACTTTTCCATACTGTGTATCCCCTGCAGTCTCTTCAAATGCTGCCACCTATAGGATCAAATCAACCTTAAACAAGAAGGGCAAAGCCAGCCACTTCTAACACACGAGCAGTGTCTTTGTCATGGTGCTTGTTGGCTTGGGCAGAGGGTGAGTTTGTGCCATGTTCATCTCTAGGAGCACACAGCCAGGCTCTGCAGGGCACAGGCCTGCGTTGAAGTGGTGCACAGGAATGAGGCTTGCAGTTGGCATATCGTGGTAACCGCAGGGGTATGGACAGGAACCAGATGCAAGTTTTCACTGCTGTTCATCTCAGATGAGAAGCAGTTAATTTCCCTACCACGACTGGTACAAGGGCATTGACTGGGATGTCTCTGTGTGTGTTTGCTACCTATGAAAGGACTGGGGCAGGTCCTCCCATTGGTCCAAACCCACTGGTGCCAAATCGCAAAGGACTGCTTGGTCTCTCCCCTATTCCCTTCTGCTCTCCCTACCCACGTTATGTTGGATATGATGCCTCTTGGGCTCTGTATGGAGCTGAACCCATCTGAACCCGTTTGTTAATCCAGCAGAAAATTAAACTCCCAAAACCAAAAGGATTTTTTTTCTGAACTGCCAGAGTTGGCTCAGCACAGGGTCTAATGAATGTCAAAAGCTGAAGCAAAGCAGAGAGCAGGACTTCTGACTTTGGTGCCTGTGTCTCAGCTGTTGTTGTCTGCTCCATGAAGTTGAGTTAACAAGGAAGATTTGGTTACTGTGAAGTGTCTTGGTTTTTTTGTGAGATTATTACAAGTTAACAGGACAATCTGTGGATCAGATATGCTGTGCTGGGAGACAATCTGACCTGACTCTCTGTAACGGTAATAATATACCTTTAGTTTTGCAAAACTGGGCTAATGTGTGTGTAATGTTAGTTTGTTTCATGATTTACAGGCATGGAGATTGAAAGCATTCAATACATTACACGTGATGAAACACAATTTTGATGTTAATTGGTGTGAATTAGGAGGATAGGTTTAAGAGTTTAACACTGAAGAGAACTCAAAAACACTTGAAGTACAGACTTAGCCATTCATTCAGCCTGAAGCCCATGTTTCATTTCACAACATCATACAAAGAAAGTCCGCTTACAGATGTGTTGTGTTCTGTGGAAGGGACTTTGTGGGAATGTTTGCCTTGGACTTTTAGTATATATTTAGTTATGGTTTAACTTGGATTTTAAGCAAGAAATTTGCCCCAACTCTATTCTTGTTTGTATTTCAAGGTTTACTTGTATAAGTGCTAGTACAGATTGAGCTAATGCCACCAAAGTCCTGCCAGGATGTGAGGATACAGAAGGCACAGGGACCAGGCTCCTGTCCCATCCCAGCTGCTGCAAATGTACCATGTACAGATGCACAAAACTGTGCTGGGGTGGCCCATTGCTATGACCCTGTCACACTCAGCTAGTCAAAGGTGATGTTTGGTAACGATTTGGAAACCTGACCTTCACATGAAGATACCCTGAACTCTGCAAAATTCTGATTGCTTGGCTGATGTGCACTTTGACAGGCAGAAATCCAAGGAATTAAACAATAGTCTGGTACAGATTAGTGTTGTTGGCTTTGAAAATCATAGTTGTACATTTTATGTACTGAATTAGGCCATTTAAACAATACAAACTAACTTTTATACCATCATAGTCTTCCTGCCTTACATTCTAATTGACATAAAATACATCTTTTAGATATAAGGACCGATCTGTCACATCCCCCAATCAGGCTGCTCATCTACTAATTGTCCTTGGTCTTAAAAATGCATGTAGTGGTGCTGATGTCTCTAAATTGTCTTGGCAAGTCCATAAAATTAGCTTTGATGTTTAATGTGCTAAGTTGAGCCCGGACACTGAAAAGCAGAATTTCCCAAGTTGGGCATATAGGTGTCCTGGCTTGAACTTGGCTTCTTGTCTCCATAACATGTATTCTTTACCTCAAAAAACCCTAAACACACACACAAAAAACCAAAAAACAACAATAACAAAAGACAACAACAGAGAAAAATCCCAAACAAACACCGCCCCCACCCCAAACATATTGAACAGCTTGTTTACGCATGATCTCAGCCAGTCTTTATATGGTTGCTATAGTGTCACTAACACAAGCATGTGGATTAGGAGTAGTAATTTTCTGCTACTACTTTCCAGCTGAGCAATAAAATGATCCATGTTCATGTGCAAGCAATTGCTTTTTAGCACACAACTGAAAATGGCTTTATCAAAATTTGCAATGAAAACAAGCCCAATCCTAGCTTTAAATTTGAAAGTCTATTCATAAGTAAAACTCATTAGCTTGTCAGTTTCTTAAATATTCCCAGGATTAAACTCATATCCCCAGAAAGGACAACACAAAATGCAGAGTTTTAACAAAGTCCTAAGAGGGGTGGAAGTCACTCTTTCTCTTGTTAATGTCTTTCCAGCACTATTTTGTATCCTTACGACTCTGGGGAACACAGTCTGGAAAGTACATGATTAAGCATTATCATCATGATTTCAGAAGCCAGTCTGTTACACAAAGTACTAATTTATTTTCCACCATTGTGCACACCAATATTGCTGTCTGAGCTACAAGCTAGACCCTGGCACTTGCACAACAGGGGAAGAGAAACCATAAACTAGAAATAACCATTGTGTATACTTTCTTTTTTCACTCATTACTTTTATACTTAGCAAAGCCAAACAGGGCTGTGGAGTAGAATTGCAGTCCTGCCATGGATTTAGCAGTCTGGGCAAAATAAGGCCGGTTTGTTACTTTAAGGTGTTATGGTTTATGGTTGTAGTTTTCTGTGGGTTTCTAAGACAGTCATGTTTTCCTGGAGGCACAGTTTTAATTTTGAGGCTAAATCATGACCAGTGTTGGATTTGTCTGTTTAATGAGATTGCTCTGTGTTGAAGTTGCTCTTTGTTAATTAAAACATTCACTTTGACTCAAACTTGAAGTACTGTTCGGAAGCAGAAGAGCAGCAGCCCCTGGGTGTAGGTGCGAGAGGAAAGCTGAGTGGAGGAAGCTGGAGCTTTGGGGCAGGAAGAGGTGCATGACTCTTTACTTTCTAATCCCTATTTTTTTGCATCTCCCTGTAGAGCCAACTCATGTGCAACGAAATGATGACTGTGATGTCAAGTGATAGTGTATTACAAAGCTCTCTCACTGTTTATAATCCCCAAGCACAAAAGGGGAGACCTAGGCCCCATTTCCCAAACAGGGAGGAATGTTTTCATTACTATGTTAATTCAATCTCTCTTATAATAGTGATACTTTAATTGCTCCTCTGTTTTCCTCAGAAATAATCCAATTCCCTTTAGCCTCCTAATTTATCCACACATTAATTGGGTTATTGCCCTGTAAAACCGAGGGGCAAATATATCACTTAAAATTTATCACAGACAATTAATAAGCATGACTGAGATTTTTAAAGTGCAATTAGATGGCAGGGTCCCAGAAATTTCAGTGAGATCTGGGTGCCTTCCTGCATCACACCTACTTGGAAATCCCGATCCCAGACACACAAAGAAAACTTTATTTCTTTACTGTACATTGAGCACTTTAGAGTTTCTCCTTTTCAACACGAATTCCTGATTTTACTGTCTTTAATCTTGTAAATCTGCTTTTGATTTAATCTAGTAAAATTCCTTTTGATTTCCTTGATTAAGGATTGTGGGGTCAAAGCCTTTGAAGTACAGCTGAAAGCTTCAAACTATAAAAATGGTAGAGATAGGGCTTGGAGGACTAATAATGGGACACACAGTTTCTCATATTCAGTACTGCAGTCACTGTCAAAAGTGACTCCACACTTCCTCAAGCTTGTGGTTGTGGAGCTGGTGTCCATACCCCAAAATCTGATGGCACTGAGTAACAGCCTTGTTCAGCAAACTCAGAAATCTCTGAAGCTTTCTCATCTTCCCACACCAGCTTGCTGTGTGAAGGAGTTTATGCTGGCATGGCCAGGTCTGTGCTAGTTCTCTAACAAGCAGACACCTCAGAACCCCTCCTGTTTCATGGCCATTTTTGTCCTGTGAATTTTTATTATCTGTGTCAGGGAATGCTAGAGCAAGATAGCAGCAATGAAAATGGCTAGAAAAAAACAACTGGACCAACAAGAATGTCCCTAGTTAATTTTCACTAGAGCAGTGCAATGAAACACCGGGACTGAGCATGCTGTGGAGATCTTACCCGCTTCGTGACTGTTTCAAGCACTGCTCATAGCAGCATGGTCAGAAATACTCTTCATTTGTTATCAATACCATGGACCCTGCAACTCCTTCAGCTGTCTTTACTTGGAGGCAGCAGAGAGGCAGATGGCTGCCTAGTGACACCAGGATTGGGGAACGATGAACAAATAGCCACCACTGCTGCAAAGCCTTCATAAAGGAAACACATGTGCTGAACTAAGCCCTCTTTATTGTAACTTACTTGGAGCATGAATCAACCAGCATAAAAGCCAATAGTGCATGATCAAAGGGTGAATACTAATGCTAAGGACATAACATTAAATCATGGAATTTCTCTTCCATATCAGCAAAGATATTATGACCATGCCCTACCCCCAGCATGTCTTTGTAGTGGCAATGATCAGTTTTCTTCAAGCTAGCAAGGGAGAAATTAGAATTGCCAAAGCAACACATGCTTTGTACTCTCTCTTCCTATAAAACATTGAGTGAATAAAACTGACAGGGATCATTTTGCTTTGAGTGGTTTTCAGATAAAAACACTTTGCCTTACAGATAAACACTTCGCCTTTTCAGATAAAAACACAGCCTTACATAGCACAGGTATTATAATGGCCAGGGAAAACCATATATTTTGTAGACCATTGCAGGAGCTGCTAAAATTGAAACTAGAAATATGTTACAAGGGGTGTGAGAGAGCTGGGGATGGTTACTCCTCTGGCGTGCCTCAAGCAGGGACTGAAGAACAAGGGCTGAGCTTAGCTGGCGCCCGTGAGCTCTGGTAAAACTTGGCTATGGCTGTCATAAGCATCATCTTAAAATCCAGAATCTTGTGTTGTGTCTGCAGTTCTTCCACTTCCAGGAAACACCTTTAAATTATATAGACAAAGTCTGGGTAATTAAAGTAAGCAAAATGCTGTAGTGAGAAATGTGCCATGCAGCTGTGATTGTGCAAAGCACCGATATTTCCTTTCTCTCCTCCAAAGAAATTAAAGGAGTTAGAGGAGTCTTTCAACTCAGCCAGGGTTCCCAAAACTCACTTTACCCATTTGGCACCATTACTGCTCCTGGCTGTAGGCATTCAGCTCTGTGAATGTACTGAGGGAAGCATTCAGCTGTCTGCCTTGTATTCACAGAGAACAGCCTGGGAGCACCTGAAGTAGCCTGACCTCAGCACAATACCTGACCGAGTGGCGTTGTGCCAGTGAGTCTGGGAGCACAGGCTGAGCCTTTCGTAGTCATTGCTGCTCCTGCTGGAGTCTTCACAGTGGTTTTGCCACTACTTGGCTGTGTGCTGAACCAGCCAGCTTGTAGGACTGAATGGTGGGGTTTCCACTGGGGAAACTTCCCTGCCATTTAATTTGGAAAATATTAAAAATGAAACATGGAGAATTTCTCTGGAGCAGTAGATTTGGAAAAGAGGGAAATGACTGCAGTAGCGCTCTGTTAAATGCTCAGTGCCATGGGGGAAGGGATGCTGCTGCTGCTGCTAAATTTGGAATGGATTAAAACTCCCTTGTAGTGGAGGGCAGAGCATGGGGCTCATCCAAATGAGAAATGCAGAAATACAGATCTAGCTGTGATTCTGAGAACTGCTCAATTCTGTCTTCCTGTTCCTTCTCCCTGTACAAAAAAAACCCCAAAACAAACACCTCAATGAAGTTTTGATTTCAAGCCTTTGGTCTTACTTTTCTTTTTGGCTGAGCACTCATTTCAGGTAAATGATGTCAGACAATCTTCTTCTATTTCTTGAAAACTCAAAAGTCCAGGTATTCAAGTTATGAGATTTTTTTTCTTTATTGCAGGTGTCAGAGTTTACACGAAGGGCCAGGACATACTTGATCTTTTTTTTAGTTCAAAAAAATGCTAAAAATCTTAAATAAGGTCTTTTATAGCCTCATAATCTTTATTTGTTGTTAGGCTTTTTTAATACCTCTCAGGGTTTCTTAGCTGTATATATGGAAAACACCCTAAAATATGGTAATTTGTGGTATCTTTACTCAGGCTGTTGATTGCATTTTACAAAACTTTGTGACAAGATATCTTAAGTACTTCATCAAAGCTACAGCTATAAGATGATTATTGCTAGGTTATTGGTATTAAATATAGCAGTAGCGACAGGTTTTAAAATTGTTGTGCATATTAGAAATGGGATAAAATGTATCATTGATTATGCTGGAATTTATTTACCATTCTTTAAGATAGGACTGTGCCCATTTAAACTGGGAAAAACATGATCTTTTTGCTGATGATAAGCTGAGCTCCCATCAGTTTTACACATCAGAATCAGGGTCACAGAAATAGCTCAAGATAAGGAAATCAGACTGTCATTTAGGTTGGTCACTGATCTGCCTCTCTCATATAAGTGAAAGGTGGGCTCCAAATTCAAAGAGGCAGAGGGAAGCATAGCACTAATTTCCTCAGATTGTTTCCCAAATGACCAGAAAGTCGTGGGGGATTGGGAATTTTGCCCCAGTGACTTTTCTGGCCTGCTCTTTGAGACATTAGTTTGGCCCCATTCCCTGCAGAAGAGCTATCCAGATTGAATAGCCTAAAACCCCTAAGATCAGCAAGCACAGATGGGAAATTGAGTCCTATCACTGACTTTGAACAGGCAATGTAAGTTCTCAGGGATAAATGAGAAGGCTTAAGGGAAATGTGGTGCTTAAAGGACTTTATTACTTACATTTTGTAGCACTGATTTTGATTAATAGCTCTCTAATACAAGAAGCACCCTATCCAGATCAGAGGGAGCTCCACACACTGCGGCTGTGCTGGGCCCCCAGAGCTCAGTTTAAGGGGCACAATATAAAATTATTTGTGTGGTGTTAAAAAATGGGATGGCAGAAATTGGAAAGAGGAAAAAGATGGTAAAAATGCAGGTATCTATTAGATCTGTTTCTGTTAGAATCAGCTGTGGTGCATACTGTGTGTTCAGGGGTGTTATTCAGGGTTGTTACCCTGGTACATCTGAATGGGGTTGAGTCTGGGGTGCTGAAAATTGTGGGGTGTCCTGATGCAGATTTAGACCCTCCTTTCTGTGCCATGACACAATTTCCCTTGCCCAGAAGGACCATCCGAGGCTGAGAGGTTATTTGACTCCTAGGGATGTACAGACTGTAATTTTGCTATCTACACTTGCTCTGTCACTCTGAAAAATCAGCCATTTGGCTGGCATGAGACATGAATCTCCCACTCACACCAGCTGGTGCAATATGAGTTTCAGGGCTGCTTTAACTGGAGAGATCTGTGGTGGTGGCTGTTGATGTTTTCTCAGTTTTTCCAGACTTCTAGGTGAATGAATTATAGGCTTATTTTATGACCTTGAACTGAAGATGACCACTTTCTTTACAGCCTCAGCATAAGTCTTACCAGGATCTCATGAGAAAAGTGTTATCTCATTTCAGAGCAGAGCGAGCTGAGCATTGTGATCCTGAGGTCTCATGCAAGCCAAAGCCAGCTCTGCTCTCCCTGGCTGCAGTCAGCCCAACTCCCGTGAGATCAACGAGCCAAATTCTGATCTCAGTGATATTTCTGGAGTAGTCCCATATTTGTTCTGAATAAATCAGTCTTACCCTGGTCAGGAAAGCCAGATAGGTTTTGGTCCTAATCAAGTCGATTGGAATGTTGCCACTGACTGCAGTGGGTTTGAGTTTCATTTGCAGTTGAGAGCTTTCAGTTTAATTTAACTATTTCCTCCTGGAGAAGGCACTGTCCCAAACCTGGAATAAACATTTGGCATCCCTGAAACCAGGCAGCTCTCATCTAAAGGTGCATTGCATTTTCCATAAAGCCTGCTGCAATATTTGGCTTGCTGGGATGCTTCCCTTTCATGCTGTATCAACAGCTCTAATTAAGCATGATGACAAAATATGAGAACTTCTATGTAATTATGGCAACGGCACCACCTGCCTCTAATTAAGCTGCCAAAACATTTGGTCTAAAATAGTGCAATGAATAAGAAAAAAAAAACTATATCCAATATTTTGGCAATGCAACAAGGGGCTGGTTTTCCTCACATAATTAGCTTTAACAAAGTGTTGTTAATCTGATTTCTGATTAATAGACTATTTAATGTTACAACAGTCTGACAAGACCCTGAGCTGCTTCTGGTTTAAGTTTCTACTGAAAAAGCTAAGATGTCTGACGGTTTTAAGGGATATACTTGTCTAGAGAAACATTAGATTTCCTTATTATTTCCATTGTTCTTCACGAGAGCCCCAAAGGTTACATTCTCTGAATTCACTGAACTTTTAAGCCTTTCATTAAACTGGAAGCCAAAGGAAAAGCTAATTTTTTTCATCTTCCTAATTCCTTGTACAGAGAAGTCACTGCTATGACTAACTGGGGGGAGGAGGGGTGCCCAGAAACCTTAAAAGCTCTGCACATTTTAGAGCTGCTGGTCAACTGGCAGAAAGTATCAGCTTTGTGGGCTGCTGTGATGCCCTGGTGTGGCTGGTGGCTAGTTGTGTCCCCCTAGAAGAGCTTCTTGGGCTGGATTTAGTGACAATGAGGATGGGAGTATAATGTGTAACAATAGCAAAGCAGCCCAACCACTTTTTCAGGACTTGTGTGGCCATTTGGGTTTCAGAGCTGTTAATGTAACCTGGCATGTTAAATCAGACATGATCAACACTGTAGAAGAGCCAAGCATACCAACAGTACAGATGGGCGGCAGATAATGAAAGCAGCCATGGCTGAGCAGTGTAAAACTGTTGATCAAACCACTGACACTTCTGAAAATCGGCATATGAATATACCAGGATGAAGACAGGTAATTGTGTGTTCACTGTAAGTGTCAAATTTTTAAAAACAAGTTTTCAGCAGCTTTCTTGTGTCCTGCCCTGGCTGCCCTGAATTTTATTTGGGCATGATTTTTCCACTGCCTTGTTGCCCCCACTGTAACAATCAGTGACTCCATAAACTAGGCATACAGAGTTTCTGCCAGCCATGGTGCTTTAAGTCTGTTCTCTTGCCTTCTAGGGTCTCTTTCCTGTAGCAGTGTCTGGGCTGGATTATCTACTCCCACTCCAGCTGCAAAGTCTTGAATAGCTTTAAAATTCAGAGGCATTTCAAGAAAGTCCAGAAACTTTGGCAGCCCTCAGCTATTTGTAAAGGTGACTGTTAATTCAAAAGATTTGTTTCAATTTTCTCAGCCTGAAGTAATGATAACAGCAGTGCTCTTTCATCTGGTATATTGCTGGGACAGGGGTGAGATTTTATTATTTGAGAAAAGGCTTCCGGGTGTGGTTCCCTGCTCTGATGGCCCAGATTTGATGGCAGGAATGATACTCCCTTTGTAGGTTAGACAGCCTGTTCACATGCCTTTTGGAGTTGGTTGAAGAAGTCCAGTTGTTATCTCTGGGCTCCCTTCGTGCAAGCAGTAGGTTGGTTATGTAGTAAACTTTAACAGATTTCCTAAATAAAAACTTAGTTGATGGGCTGTACCATGACCCACAAGGCATGAGGCAGCAGTGTAAAACCACCCCCAGATTCCCCTTAGTAACACCACTTGAGATGTGGAGCATGCTAAGTAAATGCTTTTAGTACAGCTGCATGTTAAGAAGAAAAGATGAAGGTCAGAGGTCTCATTTCATGCTGATAGAGTGCATGGCTCAAAACTCCAATGTGGTGAGTATCCCACACAATCCCGAGACAGCAAGAATACCCAGTTACTCACCATGCACTGGGACTCCAGCCAGCAATAAAAGCCAGGATCTCTATTAATCCCCCAGTCTTGTCAATGCACTGCCCTGCTACTTCAAAACAACAGCAAGAGCCCTTAGGTGACCTCAGCTTTCTTACACATTGGAGTGGCAGATGAAATGCTCATGATTTTTTTTTCCCCCTACACTTTGTGTCCTTACTTATCAAATAATTTTTCAGATGCAGATTTGGGAATACCCTGTGTTTACTTTTAAGTGCACTTGGTAAGATTTGTTTCCTTAAGAGCTGATCCAAGAACTGAACAAATGAGCTCCTGAGCCAGTCTATAGAAGGAGATGGCCAGGGTCAGTTTAATGTTTTCCATTATTAAAGTACACACTGCTAAGTAAATAGAGGGAGGAATTATATATGATTTGACTAGCTGCTAATTATGGTGAGCTCTTCCTGACTGCTCTTCCTTTAAAAAAGATGAAAGTCAGATCGCTCAAAATTCTCCTGTTTAGTTCCTTTGGAGAAAATGGTCTGGTAAATAAAACAAATACTACTGCTCTAGTTTATATCATGCTTCTTTCGCATGCTAATCTGAAGTTCCCCTGAGATAATTTGACAAGAAGGTCATTAATGCAAATTTAAGCGTGACCTAGAAAGGATTTATTTTTTCATGTACCACATTCATTCTCTGCTATTGTTATTTGTTTTTCTTTGTTTTAAACTGCCTAGTGTTTTGGGTTGCCTTTACTCTTTTTCTTTTCTCTCTCTCTCTCTTCTTTTTTTTTTTTTTTAAATCTCATGACAATGATAGCATAATTCACCTCAAAAGAAATATGTTGCTTTCAGATAAAATGCTCAAGTAAGATATGAAGATGTGGCAGATAAAGAATAAAATTTATCCTGCAAACACTAGGTATAGTTTGGAAAAAACTCTTTTTGTAGGCAATTAAGAAAAGTTGACTTTAAGTTCTCTTATTGTACTGGAGAATTTGTGTACAAATTTACATTACAGATACCTGAGCTTTCCCAACAGACGTGATCTCAAGGTCCTCCATTGTCCAACTGTGCCAACTGTCCAGCAGAACTAAGTAAATACTAACAATCCCCAAACTATTTCAGATAGTAGGATGAAACATTCTTTTTTCCACTGCTAATTTTGTTTCTGTAATTTCTAGGCATAACATAATTTTTAGCACTCTAGCTCTGACATTCATGTGAGATATGTAATGTAGAAACAAGGAAGGACAAAACCAAACACTTCAGAGAATCTCAGCACTTCTGGGTTTGGTTATACATTGTAAAGAATAAAAAGGTCACAGTTACCTGCCTCCCTTTAACCCTTTGTGGGTCACTTCAGGGCTATTTTTGTAATATAATATATATGGAAATAATGCATGTAACCTTTTGCAAATGGGTCTCAGAGCTCTGTGTCATCTTCTTGCAATAAGTTCTTGAAAAATATGTAACTGCTTATAGTCAGGAGAAATCAATCTAGCTGTCTTCCAGTTAAGAAGAGGCCTGTTAGTACATGTTGGTACAACCTTTCTCTCTGAGCCTGTGTGTTTTTTCTCCCCTTTGAATTGCTAATGGAAGAAGAAAAATGGTTATTTTCCTGTTGGCTCCTGAGTGTGCTGGATGGTTAGTGCTGATGGTGGTACCAAGAACACATGCAAGGGTGTGCACACAGTTTGCTTCTGGGTTAGTTAATATTTTTCCCTTTCAGGTCAATACGTCTGCTTTATATTTGGATGAAGAAAATGCAAAATAGTTCCTCATGTGGTGCAATGGGGACAGTGAGTAGTCCTCAGGCAGAGGAAAGTTAAAGGACTTGAAGTTATAGAGTAATTGAAGCAAAAGAGGATCAAGGTGTGAGTCCCACTGGAGCTAGGGCTGTGCCACCCGTGCTCCCACTCCTGCCCTGATAGGGTCCCGCACTGGGAGCGATGCCACCAGACAGCAAGCTCTCCCTGACACTGTGCCAACTTCTGCTGCCAGAAAATGCATCCAGTGTCCAGCCTGCTTGACCGCCTGTCTGAGTACCTTGTTTTGCCATTTGTCATTGCCAAATGTTTCTTTATTCTGCCTCAGTCACTTGGTTTGCCACTCATTTGACTCCCTGCATAATTAACTTTGCCAGCCAATTGACTTGCTGTGTAATTATCTTTGCCAGTCACTTTGGTCTTTGCATATTAGTCACGGTGTCTAACAGGCCTCAGGGCAGGTTGCAGCTCAGTTGGGCCAGCAGCAAGTGCTGGCCACCCTCACACCCACGGGGCACTGCCTGGGGTGGGGGGATTGCCCAAGGGCTGCCAACAAAGACTAGACTGGCTGGGCTGGGACTGCAGCATGGCCAGGACAGCTGCAGAGACATGCTGCCACTTGCTGCTTCTCTTCTCTGACCCGAATTTAACTCTGCTTCCCAGCAGTGCCCCCTTCCAGCCCTGCCCCTCCTCATTTAATTGCTCTCATTTCATATTGCATCTGTCCGCCTTTGTCGGCTTCTCTGACACACTTCCCTGTGTGCTTTACTACACTCTGGTTGTGCAGACTAACCCTTCACTCCCCAAACAACCTGCAAGGCATCCACAGATTCTTTCTTCAGCTTCAAATGGGGGACTATTTTTGCAGGACGCCTTGGAAAAATTAGCTGACTTAGAGTGACAAGTGTGAAGAGCAGTTGCAGACAGTTTATACATCCTCCTCAGGGAAAATAAACCTGTTAGTGTACGCCATATGCTACAAAGAAGTGGCTCTCGGCCACGCAGCTGAAACATTAGAGCCTTTCCTTGACTCTTTGTCTGCCCTTTGAAGACTATTTGTCTTCAAAGCAGGAGCCCCTTACAGCTGACGCATCTCCTTCTCTCCTGATTGCCAAATAGCTGTGGACTTTGTAAATAACATAGATAAAAGGTTTGGATGTTGTCGGAAATAAATAACATCATGCCTAGATTTATCAACTAATTGCAGAATAATGTACTTTGGAAAGTGATCTTGCCTGCCTGCCAGTCAGAGAGGTTTGTGTTTTTACATTGGTGCACTTTGCTTTTAAAATCTTTCTAGACTGTGCTTTGTTCTGCCCCTTCTGCCCAACTTCAGGCTAGCCCTGTATTGCTTAATCAAGTTTTGTACAACTTCGTTCCCTGTTGGATACACTTCAACTCTAAAAACACAATCCAGCACCAAAACCAAACAGACTTCCAATCTCATTTTCCCTGATAACATTTTCTTGTTTGTCTTGACAGATAAAATCTATTATTCGTGTTTCGGCCTCTCTGTACCATTTCATATTGACTGGTTATTTCATAGTCCAGTTATTCTCCTTGCTTAGAGAACCTATAACAAATTATTCTAAAGAGCTTGTAAAAATCCTCTCCCATTGGTCAGTGATTTGCATTTGTATGTAACAAATAATGTCTTGCAGAGCTTATTTTTGTGATGTATCAAGGAAGATAAATCACCAGATAAATTGCTGAGACACAAAGGTGCAAATCTACGCTGTGCAATCAAGCATGATGTTGTTATATTACCTGATTTCACTTAAGCTCTGCAAACAGGAGCTTTCCAACTTTTACAGTTCACATGGCATTAACATGCGGTGTTTTGTCTGACTGTCCAGCCCTGTGCAGTGCTCAGGATGGACCTTCTTAGAGCTCACTCATGGACCTTGACATGGTACACCACTAGGTATGACTGTTGTTGATATTTTGCTCATGTCAAGAGGAGGCAAGTATCCCCCTCCTCCCAACTCGCCTTTCAATCTCCAGCTTTTACATTCCCTGACATGTTCCTTGGAGAGCCTGAATTATTGCTGGTAGTGGTTTTGTTTTGCAAGAGTACAAGTTCTTTGGCTGACTAATGCACAGACAAATCATCTGTCCTGGCTTGGTCTTCCCATAACTTCCGCATAACAAAAGGAAAAGCAGCGATCACATCTCAGCTGTTCTGCGCTCTCATGCCTGTCTTTCAGTCTGGGGCAAGATAAGGCTACTCTGCTGGGAAGAGATCTAAAGTTCACAATCTAGAGGTTTTTTTCTGAGGTTTAACAATTATTCTTTTTCTTCTTCAGAAAAAAATGAGTTCATGCATGAAGTATGACTGCTGGGGTTTTTTAGTTTGTTTGTTTGGGGTTTTTTTTCCTGAAGTGTTTCTACTCTGCCTCTCCCGCCAGCTTTGAGCTGCAATAAACTCACTCAGAAATGCACCAAGAGCTAGTTCTGACTGGTGCGGACAGTGCAGCTGCTGAAATTTGATTTCAGCCCAGGAAGTGACATGACTGGAGTAAATTCCTCAGCTTAATATTTAAGAACAAATATAACATCACTGGTGGTTTGGCTGGTGATGTTGTTTTGGACTAGGCTTGGATCAGTGTGAAACACGGCAACAGAGGGGATGTACTAACGCCACTTCATGTTGTCTGCTCAGCCAAAGAGCATTTGCGGGACAAGGGGACAATTTACATTTTTCCATGGGTTAGTCCCCAGCTTTTCAGACATACAAACTCAAGGCTCCATGCACAGGGAACTCCAGGAACAAAGAAACACAGTCCTTGCAATGAGCTCTAGCTAAAGATTAACCTTGGTGACTAATTGAATGCTGGGAATGAAAATTGTTAAAACAAACATACTAAAGAAACAGGCTTTGTTTTTCCTCTCCATTGGCTGATGGAGGGCTGTGTTGCCACCTGTCTGGGCCAGAACCTTTGGATATTAAATAAACCCAGCTTCCTTCTGTGCAATGGTATAGAGAAGTTAATTCAGCTCTATTAGAAAAGTCTACAGCATGAAGCAAGCCAGTAACAGCTCTGAGAGCGTGTCCTTCAAGTTCTATTTCACACCCACCTATTATACAGAGATAAGAATGTTTACTATCACTTTGTTAATATATAAAAAGTAAAGTAAGAAAGTAATGAAATGCAGCTGCCTGCTGTATTTCTGGTTTTATTTATTCAGCTTTCAGTAAAAGAGCCTAGGGTCTGTGACCCCTTGCTATGGGAAAAGGAGTAGGTTCCCTCAGTGGAAAGCCTGGCACATGGGTCTGGCTGCCCTGCTGCAGCTGAGGAGATGTGGGGACACACTCCTGTTTCCAGGTGATTTCAGCTCCAGTGATGCAGTAGGTTTGGTTCAGGACTCCTAGTGTAGCCTCTTCACTGTTGTCTGAACCTCTGGAAAGCCATTCTAGGAAAATGTGTTACTTAAAGTTGTCACATAATGGGAATGTGAAAGAGTGAAGAGGTTGTTATGAGCAGCTTGGATCTGTTGTGTGGGGATCCCCACTGTGCATCCAGGAGCAGCTGTGGTCACCAGCTGGAGACCCTGCATGACAGCACGGCTCAGGTAACCAGAGCGGAGACTGGGCAAAGGCAGTGACTGCTCTTATGGGCAGTGCTGGTGTTGTTATAAGGTGCTCTGTGGAGGTGTCTCGGGAAGTAACTTCACATTCAAGGCCAAACATTGCCACTAATCCACATGGCATAACAGACAGTGTTGGTGGGATGCCAGTTCAGAACAGAGCTTGCCAGGAAGGGACCCTTTGGCTGCAGGACACATTGCCACAAGAGTTAAAATTATATTAAATCCTGACACCCTCCAAACTTAGTGCAAGATCACTTTTCACCAGAGCTGAACTGCCATGAGAACTGATTGTCAGAAGCTAGGGAAAAAAGAGACAACAGCTGAGGAATGGAGACAGGGATGCTGTTAAAAATCATTGGCCTTTTAAGACCTCCTTTAAAGTCTTTCTATTATTGCAAAGATGAGCTTGCTATAAACTCCTGAATGGACAGACAGAGCTCAAGATGAAAGAGAATGGGCCTAAGACAGTTTTCTATTATCTGGGAGATTTCTGTCTTAATAGAAGCTTTCAGAGCCAGCATGTGAGTTGAGCTCTAAAATTATGCCCCCATAGGAACAGAGTATGTTCTGATGGAAAAGGCAAATAAATTGTGTTTTGTGATATTGGATGATATTGGACACATACAGTATTATTCTTCTGGTTTTCAAGTCACACAGAATCCATCACAGACAGAGAGCCTAAATGTCTTCTGTGGCAAAAATAAAAATCACTTTCTGTTCTCACTAAGCAAATACTTTGCTTCTTCGAGGTAATACCTGGTCAAGGTGGCTGCTCTGTTTATCTTGCAGAGCTCTGCACAGAGTTTTCTTCTCTGTGCTGTTGAGCCTTTTTAATTCCTGTGCACATGTTTTTCTGTTAATTTTTCTTTTGACAGTATCTATTACCTCAATTTTAAGTGTGAAATTGCTGTTTACATAATTTGAACCAGTTAAAACTAATTGAAGTAAATCATCACCTTCCAGTTTGGGCTGAAATGGAGAAAGACAACGTTCCAGTATACACACATATACAGCCACCTGCCCATCACCCCGCAGGATTAAATGCCAGGGGATCAAAACATATCAAGTTAGCCAAAGTTTTGCTATCCCAGTGCTCCTGTGTCCTGTGAATTCAGAACAGAATTCTCTCCGCATTCAAACCCGTTGTTTACAAAATAGATTTTGTACTTTCAGTCTTGCGACTACTTTATTTAATACTTTCTTTACTTACCACTTCTAGGCAGTGTCTCCTTTGGGAACATCAGCCACAGCTTCATTATTGGCTGCACTGTTTCTCATAATTCCACATTATTTCCTTTTCTGCCAATGGCAATCACATAATAGCGGTGGATTATTTACCTCCTTTCAGTTTAAATATAATCTATATATTTCAGTCCAGCTTCATAGCTCTTACATTAACAGTGCATTTCTGTTTGAAGAATTTAATTAGATCTATGTTACAATAATTCCTACAATAATGTTTATTTTTCTGCCAAAAAGGGGGATTCAATAAAGAGCCTGCCTCCATATTTTACAGGCTTTTAAAGAGAAAGAATCTGATGAACAATTTTTGGTGTTAAGCTTTTTTTATTTTTAATCTGCAATTAAGGGAATGTAATTACTTTTCACCTTGTCTTCTGTTTGCATTTTGCATTCCACTGCTGGGTATGAGTCATGTTTTATTTCATGGCTGGAAAGCAGGCATGGGTGTGCTGCTGATTCTCTGTCTGGTCTACATTGGTAGAGACACTCAGCTGCTACAAATCAACAAAGGACTTGAAGCCAAGTTGGTTTAGATGAGCCAAGGATGTAACCTTTGATCTGCAAGAGAAAGCCCTTGACTCTACCCCTTTGAAAAATCTAATATAAACAAAAAAGTATATGCCTGTCAATCAAACACATACTATTCGCTTGGGGAGAGTCTGCTCTCACAGTTTTTTTTCCTTCTCCTAGGAATGCAGCTGATAGAATTCAGATAAAAACCTGATACAGAAAGACCCTTCAGCAAAATGTCCAGCAGTGTTAGAACTTGCCCCTGGATAATGAGTTAGATCCACATTTATCATTCTCTTGCAACTCTTATGCAATTAAGCAGCCAATTCCAGCATTCCCTGAAACTTACTGACAATGAGCAGCCTTTATCTGTTCCTGCTGACAATCAGTTTTACACTGTTGGAGCAGAGTGGGCTTGGGCCCATCTCTTGCAGGTTACCTGCCTATGTTCAGCACTTCCTTTCAAACCTCATGCTTTATCACTGATGCATTAACCTTGTAGGCTCAGCTGAGCTTTCCCTTGAACCTGCTCTCTAATTAACTACTGCTTGAAGTTCTTATCAGCAGATTAACTTACCTCAGAAACATTCTGTATTTCCATATCTTCCAAGCCACGCAGGAACATGGCTTCTGTCATCTTGCCACAGCCTTGGTGTTACTCAACATGTCAGCTGAAGTCTTACGCATTTCCCAGACCTTTTCATCTTTGCTCCTCACTTAATATTATTCCCTTCAAATAGATGTCATTCCACCCACAGACACTTTGCCCCATGGGATCTAAAGCAAGCTCGGTTGAGACCCATTTCACACATGGAGGAAAATGCAAGAAAGAGAAGGACTCTAAATGTAAGCCTCATTTTAGGAGGACAACATAGCCCATGCCTAAATCCATTCCTGTTGTAATTATTAGTGGTATGAGAGCTATAGAAACTACAGCCTTATTTGTACTTGATGTTGTACAAACATATAACAAGGAGGAAGTGTTGTGTTCTGAAAGACTGCCTGGCAATGTAAGAATAAAATCAACAGGGAGATTCAAGCAACAGACAGGAGTACGGGAAACTTGACAAAACTTATCTACAGAGGGATTCACTGCCCAAAACAAATTACCTGTTGAACAGCACTGTGATTTCTGTGGGTATTGTGGCATATCCTCAGCCCAAAGCATATATTTAAGTCTAATTGAAGAAATTAAAGTTTAGCAAGTGCTTCGGTGCTTTGCTGAATCAGGGCCATAATGCTGCCACCAGCCATTTTAACACTAGATTGAGATGAGCTAAGGAATGTGTATGATATCTGTGAAATTCCTTAGTGGCTCCCAAATTTGGTACATTGTGTCTAGCCAGAACTGAAGCCCCTTTCTGTACTGTGATTTTCAACTCTGATTAAACCATCTCAGTATACATTCCCAAGGCCACTGATGTAATAGATTCTTTCCAGAAAAAAACACTGTGTAAAGCAACGCTGCCAGGAAATGGGAGCCCTCACACTTGGTGCCTGTATTTATTGTAAATATCCTGACTGAAGTCTTTTGTGCGGTGGTTTGAGAAGAAGCTTGTTGTCACCCTTCTCAACTGCACCATTGTCCAAGTCTGGAAAGAAAAGAAATCAGAATCTCATCTGTGGTGAAAAAAAATCTATCTTAGAAAGAGACAAAATATAGTAAGGGCAAAAATAGCCTGAAGATGGGTTTGCAGTGAGAAAGTAAGTTTCCTGGAGGTCTTGTCAAAATAACCTTCATCAACAGAGGACTCTTAAATGCGATGGGATTTTAGCCTTTTTTTTTTTTTTTCTCCTGTAATACTAGATTCCATACATCAGTGCTCATTTCCTAAAAGTGACACTCTCCCATGGTCACAACATGACCCTCAACCCCTTGCTTCAGGCAAATTCATCAGCTTAGCAGCTTTCTGTGGAAGGAGCCAGTTCACCTCCCTCTCAGGCATTTTTCAGAAGCAACAAAATTCAAGGAGAATTTTGCAGTTGAGTAGGATAAAACTCTTGACTGTGCTAGGCACTCGACCGTGGCCCTACCACAGGCTCAAGAGCTCTTCTGCTGGAATCAACAGGCCCCTTGTCTCAGTCCTCCAAATGTGTAAAGCTGCCTTTATGAATTAAGTAGCTAAAATACGTACAAAAGAAGCAGACAGTTTGTTGGCATATGAATACTGTTAAATGTCATCATACTGTTAAGCATCAAAGATACTGAGCTTGGGCCAGAGTTCTCCCATGCTGAAACCAGTTAGTTACTGCAGGCTAAAGCATCTGGGCAGGCCAGCACTAGCCAGAGGTGCACATTTGCTGGCTGTGCCTAGCTGTGAGTATACAGCCGTAGCTCTGTGCAAGAGCATCCACAGCTACTTCCAAGCTGCTCCTGAAACTTGTGGATCTTCCTACAGACCTTACCATTTGCAAGATTCTCATTAAGGTGTCAGAGTTAAAAGACAGAGATTAGCATGGAAAATGAGGGGCAAGGATGGGGCTTAGTCCAACCATGAGAGTTTCCAGCCACTGTCCCTAAGGCCAAGTGGAAATGTTGCTCCTGGGATGATAACTCCTGTGGTAGCTGTGGACCAGCTGCACCTGCCCTATGACGGCTGGCAGTCCTCACCTGGTAAAAATTATCACAGTGTTAACAAAAGAGCACAGATATTTACCAGACTTTGAAGGCAGTATCTTAGATGGTGAAATGAAATGGCTTACTGGGTGTGCCTTTCAATTTTTGATAAAACCCTCAGTGAAAACATAGGTAATGTGTCACCATAGGTACCTTTCTAATTAAACTGAGAAGGTGCCACATCTATTTGTCAACATCCAGTGCTCTTTCTCCTGGGTGCTATTTGTGGTTCTGGGTTTGATCTATGAGCTCCTTGTGGGGCTTGGTTAACATCTGCCTTGGAACATGCTCCTTTCTCCTCCAGCCATTACAGCAGCAGAGACCAATGGGATGCTGTGTCAATGACAAGCCAAACTGCTGACAGAGATTTTGGCAGTTCTGTCTTAACTGAAATTAACTCCCCTGTTGAGCCAATAGAACATGTATGTTGAAATTAGCACAGACTATACTAGGCAGTGGAAGTGAGAATCAAGATCTTAACTAAGGAAACCAAGCTGGTGACTGTCAGAAGACATCTTTCACAAAAAAAAGTAAGGAGTGAGTCAGCTGCTGCTGAAGGAAATATAGCCCTTTGCCACCATTTTTTTTTATTTTGTCTATCTCAGAATCACATCTACATGTCAATGATGATGAGCAACAACTCTACCCTTCCTTCTACAGCCTGCTGGCAAAATAGGAAATGTGTGTCTTCATTGCCTAGAGAGACAGAAGGAATGAAGATATGGAACATCTGAGGACTGGAGGCCTCTTCTCTCTGAATTTCTTCCATGGTGTTTTAAAGATTCTACCACTGTCTTCCCTTGCCCATGGGAGGTGGCTTATGATGTGGCAGAGAACGATGCTGTCACACAGCCGGGCAAAGCTATGGGACTGCACCTTTGTGTGCTGAAACCAAAAAGCCCTTTTATAGCAAAGCAAAAGTAAGAGGGACTGGGAAACCAACACTTTTGTTTTGGTTTGGTTTGGATTGGTTTTTTTTGGTGGGTTTGTATTGTTTCCTCACTCTCCCAGGTGTCTCATTAAAGATGAATTAAAATGAGACAATTAACTGCTACTGAGAATTTACAGTGCTGTTGCATTAAAGTACTTTGGAGTACTTACTAAATAACAGCTGAATAATTGGTACCTAACTGCACAGTCTGTCACAAAGACAGTGGACATGGTGAGAGTCCTGGAGAGATATGGGCTGTACTGAAGAAAGGAAATGTTTAAACAGGCTAATTATGAACAACATATATAAATTAATATGATTAATGGTGGCTTGACTGCTTTTTTAATTTTGCTTTTTTTTTCCCCACTTCCTTCCATATAGTTTTCTTCTGGTTGGCTGTAGGAGGGATTCCCTGGGGATCAAATAAGAAAAGGCAGAAATAATATTCCTTTCACAAAACCATGGTCAAAAGGCCCTTGTGCTTCTTAAAAATGGAAAATGGGGGTACATGTAACCTGGAAACCACTGCCCAAAAGTGGTTGCAGGACAGTTGCAGCTTCTTCTGTACGTCCTCTCTTACCTTGCTGCTTCTCCTGTTACTTCTTGGGCAGAACTCAGGTCTTGACTACTGTCAGGACCAAAATTATGAAGTCCAGCAGTTTCCATGTCAAAATTATAGTGCATTTACCACCAGTCCTCATGTGGTGTGGTGCCCACACATCTTGGATGGGGTCCCCCTCTGGCAGATGCTTGTTTGATCCCTGCAAGCAAAGCCAGCAGCCCAGACTTCAGGGAGACTGCCAACATTCTGCTTTGAAATGTGATTTACCACTTTCCATGTCTGTGGTTGCTTCTGCCTCCCCAGCTCGCTTCTTTGGGGTGGCAGGATTTTACCTGAGGAAAAGGAGGAAAGAAACAAGAAAAACAGTGAGGCATAAGAACGGCAGGCAAGAATTTCTGATTAGATCTTTTTCACAGGCTACATTTTTATTCAAGACTATACCAATTCCAGTTTTCATAACAATGCATTCTTCCTTTGACAAGTGCTTATTTAATTTTATATAGTTGTCTAAATAGTTATCGCACTGCTGATGTTTCCAGCCAGAAATTATTCCCCAGTGTGCCAGATCCAGACCTTCAAGTAATTTGTGTATGTAAATTCAGATTATTATGTTCACATGTAATCCTACAGGTAACAAAATGAAAGAGCAGATACAAATTATCTGCATAAAAATCTGCATAAAATATTCACATACGGAAACCTATTTTTTCTTGTTTGTATAAATGTCTGAACATGTAAGATCTATCAATCAATCTCAATTGTACCCATACAGCTCAGAAGTGTGTTATATTTATTGTGTGAGTCCTTACATCATCTTCCAGTAGTTCATAAAATATAATCACTGCTAGGAGCTGATCGGAATTCAGAACTGTATCATCATTTGGTTGTTAATGTGGGTCTGAAATGTCCTTTTTTTTATTCCTGCTATGAATTTTTCTTATTTAACAGTCAACTAAATTATAGTGACCTGGGAATTAGCAGCTAAGGACTGCTCAGCACTACAGGATGTTTAATGCAATTAGCAAAGTTAATAAAATGTTGGACAGGTGTCTTATACCAGGGGAGAAAATACATTGTTCTTATTTGCTCAGGATCAAACAGTTAAGTTACCTTGTTTCTTTTAAGAAAGCATTTATTCTTAAAATAGGATGAAATAAAAAACAAAATCAATGAGTGACCTGTTGTTGGTTAAATTCTACAGTAAGCTTCCCTGTTTTTTACTTCCAGGAGAACAGCTCCAGGAAACAACATGTACCTACTTGCAGAGGGGCACAGAAACAAAAGGCACACTGAAATGGGCAAAGCCTGAAAGAATATTTAAGGAACTGTTGAAAAAGCCTGGAGTATTTAAGGAACAAGTTGAAGCCAGCTCTCAACCATCTACTTTTAATAACAGGTGGAGGATGGGAAACATAACAGAGGTCAGAGAAGAGTAAGTGTACTGTTCCTCCTCTTCTTGACAAAGCTGATCCTTGGAAATTACACATTTATCAGTTTAACATCTGGAAAGATGGTAGAAAAACAGTGAGTGAGGGACAACTGAAAATTACTGATCTGTAGAGCTGGGGGAGGAGAAGACTCCTGCTGAAACATCCAAGAGGCATAAAAAACCCAAGGATGTTGTCAGTAAGGTAAGTGTGTGTCTGCTTGTATCTTCGCTCCAGAGCTTACAAACTGGCGGACTCTCCCATTTAGGGTGAATGTTTTCCTGCACCTGTCCTGGAGGGAAAACTAAACTGGGTTATTCTATGAAGTTATTTCTGTGTTGGTTTTAGAGGCAGATTAGGAAGTCTGAGTGAGAGCCTGTGATTATGATAGGTCTTTAAAATAAGAAAGTTAACTTTAGAGAAAAGACCTCAAGACAGAAATTGTGCAGTCAAGTCTGTGAGGCTGCCTATCTTCTGCTTCAAGCCATGCTGTTCCAGGTTGTGTTGATTTTGTGTTTCCCTCACCTCTTCTATATTTATATCCTTCTAAGAAAAGATTCTACCATGGCCAAAGTGGAACTGGAGGAAAGGACAATCTTAGCTTCTTCACCCCTGTCCTGCCTCCTAAGCCATCTGCTGCAGTGGCACTTGTGCTCAGGAACCCTTGCGCAGAGAGCTGTTGTCTGCGCAGCATCTCTCTAGCTGTTGTTAAGCTGGGCCTGCAGAGCCACCCTCTTGGAGCTGAGCTTGGCTGGGTGGAGGGCTAGTTTGTTCCAGAGGAAAAAAACCTATGCAGGGACAGGCTGGGAGCATGGGCTTGAGGCCAGAATTAATGCTGATGTAGCCCCAGTCTCTGCACAGAACTACCCCCTTACCCTTTGCATAGGTAAAAAACAATTCTCAGTCCACGGGCACTATACTGGTACCACTGGTAAATATAAAAGGAGAGCGTGACTTTATCACTGTGGTTGTTGCTTTAAAGGACTGTAGTCACTTGTCTTCAAACAAAAAAAGTTAACAGAAGCCAGTGACTGAGATGCTGGAGTGTGCAAGAGGAGTAGGCAGGACGCACTCTCTTTTAGGGCTGGGGGAGCTCACTTCCAACCTGCATTTTGTGTGAACGCACAGGAATGCCCAACCACTTAGACGTTGCCCAGGCTGATGTATGGAGAAAGGTACAGATGTGCAGGCTGTCTGCTGCTCCCCTCTGTAACCCTGGGCTAGGAGAACTCCCTAACCCTTCTTATCTGAAGTATTTACACTCCTCACAGTGCCCAAGTGTCAGCAGGCATGGCACGGCCACAGTTCACCTTTGAGTCATCAGCTGAACGTAGTCTGGTCTGGGGCCTGTAGTGACTAGAAGTCATTACCTTGTGTTGGCTGCTTGTCCTGTGCAAGATGAATTTGTGGGTTTGATGCATTTTCCCCATGTACATGCATAAAACACCCACACATCTGGCTTGTATTAGCATGCCCACAGTGGCAATTTCTCTAAAGACAAACTGAGCTGGGGAGATCTGGAGTGTTTTAACCAGCTACAGCTCACCTGGGCCGTGGAGCGCACACATAGAGCAGAGGAGCTGCAGAAGTGAGGTGCTGGTCCTGTTCATGTGGCCAGGACACCCTCTGTTGCTATCCTGAAACGGTGCTGTGTTCCTGTTCAAGTAGGATGGCACTTCCCCAACATTTGGGGGAGGGATAAACTTTCATATGTATAATTAGGATGTTTTGCCCTCCTTCCTGCAAGTGGCCCATGCTGTGGTTTTTTTTTTCCTTTTCCTCTCTAAGGACATGGACTTTAAGAAATAAGTAACTAAAAGTCGCCCCTTATTTTCATCTGCTGTGAGCTAAAATCTTCCATTGAAACTACCGATTTCTAACCGCGGGGCTCACAGGAGCGGGGTTCTGGGTACGCGAGGGCTCTCCCGTGGCTGCGGGTGGGCAGGAACGGGTCCGGCCGCGGTTTCCGCAGGAGGCCTCAGCTCGCCGCGGAGCGAGCGGGAGGGGCCGTGCAGGGGGATTTCGATCAGCACGGCTGCCAAAGCCAATTATCAGGAAAAGGACGATATAATTATATTAGGGAACATCTGTACTTCATTAAGAGCCCTCCCGAGGCAGATTCGCGCCCGGCTAGGCGCTTCCAGCCTCTTCTCACCACCCCCCCCCATTATACCGCGTACGGCGGCCGGCGCCACCGCCCCGGGCGCAGGCGGCCCCGTTCCGCCAGCTGCACCGCCC
>JAAGNO010015180.1:0-10935 GCA_033439905.1 Ceryle rudis
TGTATATTACATATTTTTTCATATATATGTTATGGTTTTATATTTATAGAGTTATACGTTTATATATTTACATATATTTATATACTTGTGTATATAAATATATAATGTTTTTAAAGACATAGAAAGTTCAGGCACTACCACGGACTATCTCCCTTTCCCGACACAGCTCACCGGCTGCCAGTTATATTATCCCTTTGCGACGAGAACTGGAAATTCCCCATTTCCTTCTCCCTTATACCAAACATTGCAAAGTAATCTCTTAAATTTGGGAATTGATCCTTCCAGCCTTTTCGCGGTTTCTGCGCGCTGACTCCCGCCGAGGTCTCTCCCGGCACAGTGTTTGTTTCTCTCTCCCTCGTTGCATGCATCCTGTCAAAGTTCCCCGAGCTGGGCCTGACCTCTTTAGCCTCTGCGATCTATGTCGACCGCGTCCCCACCGCCTTAGGGACACGAGATCCTGAGGTGACAGGTCACTTCTTAAACCTTTTTGCCGATCGAGCCGCGATGTAGTATCTGCTCTGAATTGCATTTCTCTTTCGGTGAGATCCACCTAAAAAAAAAAAAAAAAATAAAAAAGGTGGGAGGGGAAACAAAAATTGCTTTTTTAAAAATAAAAACCCCCTAAACTACCTTCAGGAAAAAGTGAAAACCGTAGCTCGGCAGTGCTGGGCTTTTTGCCTTCCCCTCACTAAGAGCCTTGCCGCCTGGGCTGTACACCTGTATGAGCAAGCAGATCGATCCGCGCTCCTCCACCCATCCCTCACTTGCCTGATGTAAATTAAACGCTTTGCTTTATTTAAGTTAATGACTTTACAGACGCGAACTGTTGAGCCGGATAGTCTCGCAGAATTTGCTCCTGTAATCTAATATTGCAAGAAGGAAGTTTAGTGCTATTACAGTTCCTATTTTTTTTGGACAATCATTTCGGTTTGGCTTTCAGCCGCTTCCTTCCTTTTACGGTAACCCCGAATTAATTTGATTTCTAACGTGCTGGGCGAGGGCCGGGAGGAAAGCAGACCGCCCGTCTCCGTCCCTGCGTAGCTTCGGTTTGCGATTTTCACGTACCCTCAAGTATGCTGGAAAAGCTTGAAAAGAAGCGTGTGCTCCTACCCAGACCCCCTTCTCTAAAACTGCCCTAAACCCCAAACTTAGACAAGGCCTAATCTTCTCCCTGTACTTTCTAGCCAAACACACACACACCACCCCCCGCCTTCCTCCTCTTTCCCTATTAAAATCGGCGGTTCGTGGATCTTCAGAATAGCTTTGTAGAGGACTTCAGTAGCTAGGGAGGTCAGGTGCGGTGATTTTGGAGGGATTTGGGGGGAAAAATGATGGTCGGGAAAGCGAAGGTGCTTCGGTCTCCATCGTCTTCCTGATTTCCCACCTCCCGGCGTTCGGACCCCTCGAAGCCGCGGTGACAGAAAGAGGCAGCGACCTGTTCTCCTGCAAGAAGCCCGTCTGTCTGTGGAGGGATTTGACATTAGAAGCTCCTCGATTTATTATTAATAATATTACGAGTTGGATGAACTGGGGAAAGAGCTGTAGCTGTTAGATTTTTGACCAACATGGAGAGGAAACCGTTTCCAGCTGATTATTTTTGTCTGACATTGGCAGACGAAGAATAAGCAGGAAAACAAACAAACAAACAAACAAATAGCGAAACAAATCACTGCAGCGAGTGCTTGAGGACTGGCACGGGATAAACGCGATTAAAGGGTCGGCATGGCGACAGTCCCAGCTTCTTATCAGTGTTTGGGAGTCACTTGGGGGATGGTGAGGGAAGAAGCCCGTGAACCCTTGAGTGTATTCCGGGGGAAATACTTGTCCGGGATTTAATTTAAAAACACGTTTTTGCGGTTTCCCCCGTGCGCAGCAGAAGTCGGGCTAGGCCGGGCTAACCCGAAAGCCGGGATAGGTGCTGGGACGGGGAGAGATCTTAGAGACACGGTCCCCCTGAAAACCCTCTTCCTCCTGGAAGGGCACCCTTTAGATGGGTGTTTGGGGAGCTTCACTTTGAGAAAAAAAATAGGTTGTGTTTAAAAAGAGAGAGTAGAATAACGGTGTGACCGGTAGTGAATTTAGGGCCGATTTAGTGTAGTTTGAATTTAGTGTAATTTTAGAAGTGAACCAACTGTCACGGTGAGAACCTAAATTATTAAAATTTCCTCCTGTGATCATAAGATGGTATTTGACAAGTTGTTTTCTAAGAGGGCTTTATTTTTTGCTTTCAGTAAGTAGAAGAATAAGAAGATAAGTTTGTTTTTTTTTTTCTTCTGTAGCTGTTTTCTCTCTCCTTTTTCTGAACTTTTGAACAATTTCCTCGTGGGGTATTTTTAATTGCATGATATACACTGAAACAGCTTCGTGGTGCAGTTTATTAAAAAACAAAAAAAGGTGGAAAGTGAAAAGTGTCCAGAAAACACGATGAGAAAATACTGACAAACATTTGAACCAGACACTACAGCATGTATAAAATTTAGCAGCCTCTTAAGAGCAGCCCGCGTGTCATTTTCTGCGTCAAGCTGGGGAGCCAGTGTGGCTTGTTGTATGCCCCAGGAGTGATCCGAAACACGGCCAAATTACTAAGCTTCTGAAGTCAGCCGCATGTTTTTTAATCATTCTTTAGATTGCAAAATTGTTAATGAAACGTAAAATGAATCTAAAGACAAGTCAGCGATGTGCCATCCTGGGCACATACGCCTGACCTGGTTGGGGTTTTAAGGCAAGCGCCAAAGTTAGTACATTTCCACACTTGTATAGGCTACAGAAGCTGCAGCTATGTGTTTGGGTTTGTTTGTTTGTTTTTTAACTGACAGGTCATAAAAACTAAATGTTGAATGAAAAGTGCACTACTTTTTTTTTTTTTGATAGTTGTTGAAAACCAGAAAATACTCCTTGAAAATAAAAGTTATTAAGCAGAGGAAAAACTTGCTCTTTGAAGAAGAAATAGCAAAAAAAAAAAAAAAAAAATTCCAGTTATCTAAACTACAAAAAATATCAGACCCACTTCAGCAACTGTCAGAAAAATGATAGAGTTGACTTGTTGCTCTGGGTGGAGAAATCCTGGAGTGGGGCTGGGTTGGGCTTTTCTCTTGCACCACTGTCCTTTAGTGAATCTCCTGCTTTTGTGTATATATGTTTGTCCTGTACTTTGCTAGAGATAATCCTCCAGTTCTGCAGCTACCAGGCCAGCTGTTTTGTGTGTGCTCTAGACCTTTATGATGTGACTCCTAAAGCCATCTCCTATATATGTATCTGTGAATCCTTTGTGCTTTGTTTGCCTACAAGCTAACCCTTTGAAATGACTGAGAAAAAAATGCACTGCCCAGGACATCAGCTGAAGTCCTGTGAACATAAGTTTGGCCAGAAAAAGATATCCAGAGCCACTTGCAAAAGCAGCCCCTGTTTTGAGGGTATCGCCTCGCTGGACATTCCCTTCACATAACCATCTTTTCCTGCCCCAGACCTTCCAAGTGTGGCATCTTTCCAGAGCGCCCAGATCTCCTTGCTTTTGTGCTAACCATCCTTTCCCTTCGTTGCAGGACATCTGAGCCCCACTGCCTGTACCCTGAGGAAGCACAAGACAAATAGGAAGCCCCGAACCCCGTTCACCACTTCTCAGCTGCTGGCTCTGGAGCGCAAGTTCCGCCAGAAGCAATATCTGTCCATCGCCGAGAGAGCCGAGTTCTCCAGCTCCCTCAACCTCACAGAGACCCAGGTGAAAATCTGGTTCCAGAATCGGAGAGCCAAGGCCAAGAGACTGCAGGAGGCTGAGCTAGAGAAGCTCAAAATGGCAGCGAAGCCAATGTTGCCATCGGGGTTCAGCCTCCCTTTCCCCATCAACTCTCCCATACAGGCTGCCTCACTGTATGGAACATCCTATCCTTTTCATAGACCTGTGCTTCCTATCCCACCCGTTGGACTCTATGCTACTCCCGTTGGATATAGCATGTACCACTTATCCTAAGAAGACCAGAAAGACAAAGCAACAGTGAGACAGACTTCCTGATGGATCATGTCCAACCCTGAGAAGGCAGTACCCCAACCAGTACTGGCTGTTCTTTCTGCACGCTTCTGTCTGCCATCCTGAGTGTATAGGAGTTTGCGTTAGCAAAGCAAGGCATCCTATATGCTATTGGTTGGGTGTCTTCTGAGAGTGCTCTGAGCACTCAGATTCTGATCCTCAAAGAAAAAAAAAAAAGTAAATACAAACAAACAAAAAAACCAAGCCAACAAATAAAAAACCCCAGTTGAGCAAATGTAGAGTTTTTATAGAGTTCACATTAAACTAGATTAAAAAAGAACAGGTGAAAAAGCAATCTCATTTTATGGAGGCAGAGATTTCATGATGGCTTCCTGATTGGGACCCAACACATGTTCAAAGTAAGAAGTGTGCATGCTCTAAACCCACACTCTCTAAGTTGACATCATTTAATATGGGGGCAGGGGGGAGGGGAATAAAAAGGTATAATCAAGGATTTCTTGTTTGGTTGTTTTTTAAAGAAAGCAGAGCCCTTAGCTAGAGACACCATGTAAATAGAAACTAGACCCAGTAGAGTCTGAGTGAAGTTCAGAGACAGCAAGTTCCTGCATATCTGGGCACAGGTAAAATTTTTACATCCCAAACCGTGAGAGATGTTTGCAACAAGATGAGCGTCGGGGCCCCTAAATGTACAGCTTTATCCACCATTGGCTCTTGTAATGCCTTTGTATAAATAGCTTCAGCGTTTGCAAAGCACTGTGAGGGGAGGTAAAGTGCAAAGGCGGGTTGTTAGGCAGTCTGGTCTTTATCTCTTCCTATTGGCATGCTTAGAAATTTTTTGGCAACAGCCAGGTAATTTTGTCTCTGCAATGCTCTTTGAAAACCAGAAGAAAGGGAAGGAAGCTTTCTGGGGAAAGAAAACATGGGTTGTTTCCACAGTGTTGGTGAGAAAAGGATTGTTGAACGCTTCTGGAAGATGTTTTAGGGGTTTTATTAATCTTTGCAACACTCTGTATTAAATAGAAGAACACCCCCCACACACACATCTTCCTCTCCTTCTCTGTCTAAGGATGCCAATATACTTCAAGCCCTTCTTAAGAGACATCCAGGTATCACAAACAAAAAACCCTACTAGTAGGACGGTGGGGTGCCAAGAGACTGCGTAACCTGTCTGTCCCCATGGGAGCTCCCTGAGTGCTGGCAGTATGTTCACCAGGCTTCTTATAACTCTTGTATTATGTGTATTACTCTTGCTATACTTTGTGAGAAAGTTACTCCAAAGGCTGTGGAGCACTGAAGGCGGAGCTTCTCCTGGATTTATTTTCTTAGGATGTTGCTGTGGAAGCAGAAAAACAACAACAACAACAACAACAAAAAGAAAAAAAAAAAAGAAAAAAAGAAAAAGAAAAAAAATCCACGAGGTTTTGCTGGTTTTGGTTTGTTTTGACCCAGGCACTGTCACTGCCTGGGACTCACTATAGATGAACTTCCCCTCTCCCTTCCCCTCACCCTCAATTTTCCATTACAGGAAAGTCCCTTTGAAAGGGATGTCTTGTACAATTTTATATATTTTATTGAAGATTTATTATTTCTTATCTCTTATTTCGAATTAAATTAAAAAAGAAAAAACATTTAATCACGTGTGGGTCTGTGAGTGTTTGGAGTCCTTGAAAAAGTAATTTCTCTCCGTGTGTGTTTTGCACCGTTGGGTCAAGTTCAAAGGAATGTTTAGGTTGCCTTCATGATTATTTCCTCTTTCTGAATCTGAATTAAAGCCAAATTTGCAGCACATGAAGGTGAATTACAAGTCAACAATTCAAAGTCGAAAGCCAAAACTTTTATGAGGTTTCCTTATTTTTAACAACCTCTTTTAGGCGCCTCTGTTCTTTACAACATCATACTCTGGTAATGTTTCCACCACTTTTCTTAGGTCGTGTGCCTTTCTCTTTTGCTCGGGACTCTCCCTCTGACTCGCCTTTCCATTGACCTCAAATCTGTGTATTAGTAGGAGACTAGTCTCGACCCCGCAGTAGATGGAGGTAATTTTGTACAGGTTAAGACCTGGGAGGGACCATGCAATACTTCAGTACAGTCGCACTTCAGGGCTCCTATGTGCTGTCAGCATTGTCCCATAGTTCTCGGGTCATCGTCCTTCAAGGGACGTGCTCATGTGCTGCCCTGAGAGCAGATGCTGGACCAACCGACCTTGGCCTTTCTAGCGAGAGCGGCTCGGGTTTGCTCAGATAAGAGGGGTACCCGGGAGGTCAGGGGTAGTTTACTGTGTCACACCCAAGCCCCACGCTGGCCCAATGTAAATTTTGTTGTAGGAGGCTTATTCGGATTAGGAGTGACCTCCGGGATCCCAGCAGGAGAAGAACGTTTGTTTGCCTCCGTTGAAACTCTCCTCTGCCCAGAGGAGGGAGCTTTCCCCGGACCCAGCGCTCGTCCCAGCCTTGCAGCTCTCCCGAAGGCCGACAGACCTCCCTGCGCACGTCGACGGGCAGCCCCTCGGCAGCACTTCCCGGCGGGCAGAGCTCGGGGAATTCCACCCTCCTGCCCCCCCCCGATCCCCTGCTTGGTCCACGCCTGCCTCCGTACGGGCCGGGAAAGCGGCGCTCAGCACCCTGACAGATTTGGTCTCGGCTGTGACAGGAGGTGAACGCATCTCCTGACCTAGGCTTAGAGGAGGGGGCTTGCGGACTGCCTTAGGTGCTCGGGGAGATCAGGGCATCGTGGATCCTATCCTTCTCACCTCCCTCCCGACTCCGAAAAAAAAAAAACCCAAACCCTGTTAACCTTCCCGCTTCGCAACTGTAGGGAGCAAAGCTGGGGGATTCTAAACTCCATGCAGACTTTTCAAATTAGCATTTACTGCCGCATAAAAACCGGATACAACCGCTTTTTTTTTTTTTTTTTTTTTCGGGCTCTTCTTTCTGAAGTATTATCCCCCTAACTTCAGGGCAGGGAGAAGCGCCCCTCACCCCTATCCTTCTCCGTCCGGTTGTCCCCAGTGCTTTCTTAGCTGGGCTGGGCCGGTTATAAATAAGCCAGCGGTATTTTTTAACCTTCGGTATAAATCAGCTGTGTCAGGGATTACAGCTAAATCTTTTCGCTGGAAATTCTTTGAGCGCAGGAGCTTTGTGTGTGTTATGATAGATCCTTAAATGGATACAGATTTATTGCCGAACACAGGGGTGTTGAAGGAAAAGCTTCCAAATCTCGGTTACAACCGAGAAAGGCAGGACGGATCCGTGACACCTTCCCCGAGCCTGCGGATGGCATGACAATTCACCCTGCGCCCATTATTAACTTGTTCCAATTAAAGCCTTCAGAAAGGCCGAGTTAATTGAGTATTATATTTTATTAGGAGGGAGGTGTCAAGCTTTACTCATGAGACTTCATCATCGGCCTAATGGGAGCTGCCCCGCAGGCAGATCTGTAACTGAATAAATTACAGCAAGGCAGGGAAATCAGAATGCTACCATTAAAAGCGATGCACTTACTGAAATTCCTCCTCCACTTTCGCAAGACGCTGTGGAGGTGTGGCTTTAATTAGTTATTTTAATGCAAAGTTAAATTGTTCCCAAAGTATTTTCTGACACAAAGCAGATGCGATGATTAGAAGTTGAGTGAGACTGAAAGGAGTTGGCATGTGTTTCAGGTACATCTATATATTTTAAATTTCCAATAGAAAGTGAAAAATAATTAGAGCAATAAATAATAAACATAAAAAACAACGCGATAAATTATCCCGATCCTTAAAATCCCGACTTGCTGAACGACGGCTTAGGCCAGCCGGGCTCAGCGCAGCTCTCCCGGGACCTTAATTCACGAGGTATGGATTTGTTGACATAAACAGTTAGGAATGGGCTTTCTGACTCACTATGGCCAAGCGTTCGTTACCTGAAGCCACGGGCGCTCGGAGCCTGCATTTCATGTTGTCACGTTGCCTTGTCAAACCCCGGAATTCCTGCATTTTATGGGAAAGAAGGAAAACTCGCTGGCTGCGGCGCGTCTGTGAGCCGGCGTGCCCGAAAGAGCCGGGGTTTGATCTCCACCGGGAGCCTTGCTGCGAGGCCGGGGACAGCGGGTACCCAGCACGGCGGGGTGGCGACCCGGGAGGATCTCGGCCGGCCCCAAGGGCCGAACCGTCGGGGATGGAGCCGTTCCTGACTGGGCACCGGCTCCAGGCCAGCGGGCGAGGCTCCGCTCAAGAGCGGACACCTGCTCCGCGGATCCCACAGCCCGGGGACGGGGAACAGGGCACACACACAGACACACGACGGGGATGGGGGCGCAGCTAACCTCCAAATGTGGGGGACAAGTGGAGCCCTGCAACAGCATCCACCCCCCAGAGCCTAGCCCCTGTCCGGATTTCTTGGTGCGGGCACCCCCGCACCGGGCGTTTACACGCACTCGCACAACATGCGGGTACGCGCGCGTGTGTGCTCCCATATATCTCTATGCTGGTGAGCTTTATGTTGCAGATTTCCATATAGTGTCTGTGCATCTCGCCACGCAAATGCCATAGGCACACAAATGCGCCATTACCGCACACTTGGGGCTTTGCAGGATTTTTTTTTTGTGATTGCTGGACACGCAGGGCAGGAGGAGGGGGGCGCCCGAAGGGCAGGAGCGTGTAAGCGACAAAGGACAACCCACCTGCCCAGAAAGGTCCCACCTCCCCTCCCCAGTCCCCCTCTGCCGTTCTCGGGGCTGCGGGAAGAGGCTCCGAGACACGCAATCAGCCTCCAGATACGCGCATCTCCCACGCGAGGAGCCAAAGAATCCGCGGAGCAGCTGCGGTAGATCCAGTTCTCACCGTCCCCAGGGCTGAGCAGACAGGGAAGTTACCATTTTGCTTTCTCCAAAGTGTATTTCCCCTCTCTTTATTCCCAGTTCAGTATCCCCGCAGACTAGTTGGGGAAAAAGAAAATCATTAAACGGGACAAAAAAAATCTCCACAAAGAGAAAACACCACTCCCCCCACTGTGACTGCATTTCTCTCGTGATCGTAGGATCAATAACCACCACAGAATTTTTTAAAAGCCTTTTCCGGGGGTCATTTCTCAAAATTTAGGTTAACCTACTTTCGGCAATGCCCACATTCTTTGCGTAGGAAGTCTCTGTCGGAAAATAAATACAGAGATATTATTCCGATTTTTTTTTCCTCTTCCAGAGCAGGGGGGGTATTTTTACAGTAAAAAGCATCAAGAGTCATAGGGTAAGTGCACGGCTCGTGCCCGCGCTGGGAAAGCCGGAGACGAACCGCTGCGCGGTTCTCTCTCCTCTTCTGTGCCGGACACCACCGCGAAGAGGGGTTGACTTTGGGGTCTTTTTTCTTGTTGTTGAGCTTCTTTGTTTTGTTTTGAACTTGACTCCTTTAGTGTCTCGATGTGTATTTCGCACCGTAATCCATCAGGCATTTGGCGGGTGCTACCAGCAGTTCCCAACTAGCTGCACGAAGGGAATAAAAATCTTTCCATCCATTATATTTCAGTCTTTTAACACCAGAGCAATTCTGACCCTGCTGTTTTAGTGGAAATACCGGTCTATAAAGCTACAACTGCAGTATATTTTAAAATGCTACCTTTTTTTTTTTTTTTTTTTTTTTTTTTTTTTTAGGGGTTTATTTAATTTTTTTTGTTGGTAAGAAAAAAACTAAACATATGTAGCCAAGATCTTGTTTTTTGAAAACTGCTCAAGGAAATTAAAAACATTCTGCGATATTCTTACTGGTAAAGGCAGGTCTTTTTTTGGCAAAACGTTCTGTATATGTATTTCTTAGATTGCTGTGTTTTGAATAAGCAAGAATCTCGTAAAGAAAAACCCCACGTTCCTTAAAAGCATGCGCTACCCGTTTTATTAAACTGATTATGCCAGTGTTCAACTCAAAGTTTGTTTTAAGTAGGAATATTTTCCCAGACGTGTAATGGATTGCTTGAAAACAGAATTCCTTGCTTTTTAATGACCTGTAATGGCCAATTCATTTAAACTGCGCTTATCAAGGTGCTGTGTTAAATAACAAACCGGTTCTTGAAAACAAAAAAGTCATAATGAAAAATAAGCAGTCAGAATAATCTCCCATCTCCGAGCCAAAAAAATGCAATAAAATTAATTTAAGACTGTCAAAACATCAAAGCTGAGAAAAGGAGCTGCTAAAATAATGTCTCTTGATAAGGAAATAATAAAAACACACCAAAAAATGTCTACTCAATAAACTCCACTGGATTTGGGGGTCTGTGCTATATTTTATTTGGTGATGAAAGCACTTTGATGTCACTATATTCCAAACAATTATTATTATAATTTTAAACAACCTGGTGTTTTCCATTACTAACGGCTTACGCTTTGAAGTTACACCTCATAATTTCTTAAATTAAATAAATCATTTTAAGTTTGCACTGGGAGCCTTTTAATAGCAGAGAAAGGAATATCATTATCTTATTGAGAGGCAATTGCAGTGGCTCCAGTTTGGCTGTAGCTGGGGGCAAAGTGGTGCACTATAACAGACATACTTTATTAGCCTCCCATAACTCTTGAAAGAACATTTTTATATTTTCTTTGATTCCCCCCCTCCCCCTCTTGTTTTAAAGCTGTCCCAACCTTTAATTACTGCCTAATATGAAAAGCATTATTTTTTAATGCTGTGTAATTTACCAGAGGCAATAGGCCAAGTTAACAATTGTTTATTAGGGTTGCTGTTTCACACAGGGCAAAGAATGCTGTTCCAAACCCAACTTTTCATGGGTGGTTGCACTAATTAATACAGTGTCTGAGACTCCTAGGGGGTTTTTAATATTAAAGCCTATGGGGCGGAACGGTTTTTAGAAGTCCAGCTCCTGCTGACGTCCTCCTCCCCAGTGATTTCTCCTGCTTTCAAGCTGTTTTGATGCGAAGTCGGCAGGCAGGAGGGGGGCGCCCTCGGAGCCTCCCAAGCCCCGCTGGGCCCC
>JAAGNO010015182.1:0-30680 GCA_033439905.1 Ceryle rudis
CACCGCGCTGAGGGGGGACAGACGCCCGCGGCCCCCCAAGACGGAGGAGGAGGAGAAGGGAAAAAAAGCGGGGGGGGGGGGGGGGGGGGGGCGAGAGGACAATTACATTAACTGAAACAATGTGTTATATTTTAAACATTAAAAGCTTATGACTCTACATGGCAAGTACCTGGTGCAGCAGAGGAGGAGAGGGGAGACTGAAGCAATGGTTAAACAATGCACAAGGCAGGCTGCAGCGTCTGGTTTGTATTAAAACCATTTGGAGGCTGAGTTTGCTCCTTTGACAGCTGGCCACACTCGCTCAAAGAGAATAAGAAAGTTTTTGTTTTTTAAAAAAGATGTGTAATGGGTTTCTTATGTACTAAAAAAGAAAAGCTCTCTGAGCTGGATCACCTATTTTCTTGTCAAAAGACTTTGGACAAAACCTAATCATGAATAAAATGCCTCGTGATTTTTCAAAGAACTCTTTTATTTGAAGTCAGCTTTTCTGAAATGGGAGGCAGGACCTGGGTAATGCAGAGCAGGGCGGGAGGCAGCTCTGCATGCCAAGCCTCGCACGGGCCTCCCCGGCCGCCCCAGAGCTGCCCACGGGCGCGTCCCACCCCACGCTGGCCCCGAACACCAGCCCCACAGACTCACTTCAGCTCTGCGGTGGAGACACCTTGACCCAGCTCCAGGAGAGCCCTGGCCATGCTGGCCGACAGTGACCGCTGTCCCCACTCTCAGCTGCTGCCAGGACAGGCCCCAGCAGCACCACAGGGACCTTGCTCATCCACCCTGCCACCAAAAGACCAACTGTGTCCCTGAGCACGTCTAAGTGCCATTTCACCCTCTGCTGAACCAGGGCTCTGCCCCACCTGAGGCAGCATGGGCAAGACCTGGTGCCAAGCACGGGTGAGCCAAGAGGGCAGCAGGGATGAACAGACCTGGGTCTGTCTGCACCCACGGGTCTGATGCTGGGAATGTGCTGAGCCCATGGAAGGAGGAGAAGGATGCACCATTCCTGTGGCTGGACACCCAAACCAGTGCTGTCACCACATGGTGCCTGTCCACCTCGTCCCCGCCTTGCCTGCCCCTGAGAACTGTTCCTTTCTCACCCCAGCCGCTCACACTGGACACCCTGCTCTGACCCCTGGGGCTGATCCAGACCTGCCCACCCCTTAGTGCCTCCTCCATGGGGCTGGAAACCCGTGGGGCAGAGGCAGCCCATCGCCCAGGCAGTGCCTTGCACAGCTAGATGCCCAGCACTAATGCCTCCTCTTCATCATTTTAAAAGCAATAAATGAATTATCTCTGCCCAGGAGAACTGAGCTAACCCACAGAGCAACCGTGTGCTGCAGGTCAGCACAGGGGAGGTACCAAATAGTCCTGTACCAGCCACTCATTGCATCCACACCTTGAACACCCTAAACAGGGAGTCAGTGGGTTTACCCCAGCAGCACAGCCCGGAGCCAGTGTGTCCCCAGGGTCACTGGTGGCAATGGGCTCTGATGTGCAAGCAGAAGGTATTGCCCAGAGCAATGCTGGGGCTCTAGTAAGCTTCAGCCTCTGAGGACCAAATCTGAGCTTGAAACATCTCAAGAGCAAGTTTTCTCACAAAGTTTCATTGATTCCTGGTTTCTCATGGGATTTCCTGCTCCGGTGCTGGTCAAATCCAGGAAGCACAGAGATGTAGAGGATACAAGGGCAAAGACCTTGAAAGCTGATCGGTATAATTACACCAGCATCCGCATCCCAGAAGAGCAGCCGGTATGTGACTAATGGAAGTGGCACTTGATCTGCATTTGAAGGGCACTGGTCCAGGGGCGTAGGGAACTGACTATCTGGAGATGGGAGAGACACAATTCCCCTGCTGCCCCCATCAAACCCAGCTGGGATTTACAGGACTGATGATGATTTACAGGCTGCCATTAATCGTCCTGCCACTTGCTCCAGCCATCGTCCTCTCAGTCCTGCTACAGCTCCCTCCGGACACTGCAGCGCCCAGAGGGGCTCAGAGGAAGCATAAAGAGACCGGAGGATGTGACCTGCTTCCACCAGCTCCCCGGGGCAAACACCTCACGCTCTGACCCGCGCCGAGTACTAAGACTCGCACATTTATTTCCATAAATTGAGGCGAACCTGAAACCTGTTTTCTGGCTGTTAGTTGTTTGGTCTTTACTTGGCCCTTGCCAGTTTTTTATGGACAGAGAAGGTTTTCAGCCCTTTGTCATGGACACCCATCAGTAGAGAGGACCACTGGAATTTTAATTGTCCAAGAGCTCTAATAGGTGTAATAGCCTTGTGTGTTACATATGCATTAATTAAGTAACACTGCATTTAGCTCCAAATCATGCGGAAGGCGCGTGCTGTGTTTGCACAGACATAAATATCTTCACAGTTAGAGTGCAGACTAACGGCTTTGCTTTCTTTGCATTGCAGTATTTCCATCCTGGTGAAAATGGGAGCCTCAGAAAGCCTACCCCTGAGTAGTCCGGGCTCACTGGGTAAGAGCTCAGCCCTTCCACGTGTTCTCCTCACACACGGGCTTTCCAAAATGATGTGGCTTGGAGAATTAGAGCATCTCTTTGATGCCTGCAGGTTTGAGCACAGGGTGAGCCCTCTGCAGCTATCGCACGCTGCCGATTACCCCCCTGAACAAACAAGCTGCCTGGCCCCCCGTTCAGGGGTCCCTCATCACCCAGATTCTTCAGCCCGGCTCTTTCGCTGCAGATACCATCACTGCAGCAGCCCGTAAGCTGAAAACACGGTGTTGTGTGCAAGGGGAAACAAAAGGATACAGCATAGTGAATATAATATAGTCTCATCTTGATCCACAGGGAACTTCCATGAATCAGATGAGAATATAACACGAGGTCATCAGTGGAGAGCTGCTTGGTTTAAACCCCAGTATTGCCACTTTTGCTTTGCTGCTTTAGCACAGCCCGATTCTGAAACGGAACGAGAAGTTGGAGTAACACATGTTGGTTGAGCTCTGATACACTAGCTGGACAAATATTTGGAAGACTATTCACTTTCAGCAGGCAACATTATGCTCTGTGGATTAATTATACGGAATATGGTCCTGACTTGGGTTTGGACGATTAAAGCTGTGCTGGAATTCCAGAGGATTACTTAAATGTGCAGCATTAGTGAAGGTAAAACATCTTCAATATCCCTTTCCTGCAGCCTCCATTTCCTTTATAGAAATATGCAGATTAGTGCTAAGTATTAATCTGCCGAGGCTCCCGGAGCAGGGCTCCTTCCCCTGAAGAGCATTGTGAGGTTTGGGGAGAGGAGGGGGAGGGCTCTTTGAAAGGGAAATAAAGAGCAGAGAAATTTCATGTTTGTAAAACAATAACGAGAAACCAGCGACGTACTCCACATGTTTTAGTCTGGGAGAAAAAAGCCTGGATGCGGGCAAAGTAAGTGCAATATATATGTGTAATTAAGAAATGATTTCCTGCGATCTTCCTTAAAACATGTCTGAATACAGATCTCGAATTTGCATAAATAACTTATGCTTTTCACTTTTTCCTTGTGGAAAACACATAACGCTGCCTCTCGCTTTCTGATTTTCAGACCCTCCCCGGCTCGGGAGGAGGATTTGCCATATTACGCTATTCTTTCCAATTGTAATCAGCCTTAAATCTGAATAAAAGCAGCAAATGGCTGACTGGCACTCAGGGCTTCCCTCCCTCCCCCTGCCCCCCATGGAAGCGGCAGCAGCAACAGCATTGAGTCAGGCCGGGAAAGACACGACTGCAGCTCTCGGTTTTCATTAGTATTCATGGAGCATCCGACTCCAGAGAGGATTAATAGACTCTGATGCCTAATATCCTGGAGAACAATTAATTTGCCCACAGTTTTGTCATGGTTGAAAGTCAAATGCTGGAACAGATCGATGCACTGAGCTGCAAGTTGAACACTGCAACCTTCTGCTGGAGCTGAATTTTAATTTTCCCATCATCATTTCCCTCCATTCCCAGCACACCAGTTTTCTAATAGATCGAAAAGCCTCTTACCTTCTTCCATCACATGTTGGTCTTCATAACAAAAGTCCATGTTGATTGTTCAAATATTAGAGCCTTGTATTGCTCTCCATTATGGGATTAGAGATGTTCAAGGCCCCTTGTGTTTTGACCTTTTCCTGTCTCGTTTCTCTTTAAATTGCATGAAAAATGCTAACCTTTTGTAATTAAAATCAAAAGAGAACGGAGGAATAAACCCTTTTTCCTAACAATTATTCACTATTTAGCTTCCATTTTGATAGAACTGTTTGTGCAGAAAGTAAGGCTGGTGTTTATAAGAGCCCGGTCAATAGAGCTGTTAGAACGCCCATCAGCACCATGCCCACCCTCCCGGAACCGGCCACAGCCAGCACCGTTGCCCTGGGCTTGCACCAGCCCGGGGCTCTGCCAGGAAGCTTGCTGCTCTCCTCCACCGCATCATCTGTCGGGTTTGTGCAAGCCCACTAAATCCTGAGCACACAAGGGGGAAAAAAAAATCTATCAATAAACAGACTGAGATGGCTGTTGTGGGAAAGTAGAGCAAGCACCAGAAAAAAATTACTGCTTATGTTAAATAAATAATGATAATAAAGAGCTATAGGTGGGAGTTGAGGCCTGATTCTGCGGACGCGCAGAAGGCTGATGCCAGCCGCGGTGGAGCGGTACCCGGTGCTGGGGACCGGCCTCGCTGCGAGGGAGGCGGCTGCACCAGCCCCCCCGGCCCTCCTGGCCGGACCTCCCAGGATTTGTCGCAGCTGCTCTGAAAGCAGCGGGCACACAGGAGAGGGGATGCAGGACACAGTGTGGAGCTACTGGGAGCAGGGACCAGGCGGCTGGTGGCACTGCCCTGCTGGTCCCCAGTTCTCCCAGTAGGAATAAAAAAGTGCTGACAGCAGCAGATCTAAGGACCAACACGAAACAAGTCTGTGATAGTGGAAATAGATGGAGAGCCACCAAGTGCAAGCTCATACCCAGTGCTCACCGCAACCTCGACTGGGATTTCCAGGTATACAGCCACCGAGAACGGGATTTCCCTGTCGTGGCCTTATGTCTTACTGGGAGGCACCCACACCCTCCCTGCATCTCACCAGTCCCTGCAAACTGGGCAGCTGCTTTTAGCTGAAAACCTGTAGAGCGGAAGGCAGGAGAGTGTCCTGTCCCACCTCTGCTGGGCTGCGAGACATGGCTGGGAAAGCATCTTCTCTGCTGTGCTGGGCTGGGAGGACATCCTGGTATTGCTCCCCCCAGCAATGCCCAAATAGTGCAGACTTTTTTTTCCAGGAAAAAAGGGGCTTTAATGGGTTAAGGACAAACTGTATGACTCTCCCCAGGCTATTGTGCTGTTCCCTCAGCATTTCTGGTGTCCAGGCTTTTGTGGTTTAATTACAGTCTGCTCCAAATGGTCTTAGCCAACAGATCAATAGATCAGGAACATTAGAATTGTTAATTTGAATGGCTGATTTGAATTTAAGTGCAACTTCAATTTAATCATTTTTAAAATGAAACAGCGTGTGAGGGCCCTCCTTCTTCTCCTTCTACGTCTCCTCTACCAGCGAAGCAGCTCCAGTGCCCCATAGGGATCACGAAACTTTCTGACATGCACATTTCCCTTCAGCCAGGAGTTAAGCCCTATGAGCTGCTGGATCATGACAAAAATGGGGGTTTTAGCAGCCTCCCCTACAAGCATGGTAATCCCAAATCCAACAGTGATTAACTTGGACTCAAAGCTCCACTGCAGAAATTAATTCTAAATCAGTGTCCTGGAGCCTCGTCTCACCAAACACTTTACAATGCTAATTGGCGATGACTATACGAGCAGGCATAATAATGTCCCGGTTGTCTCAACTTTCCCGGTTCACACAGAAATCCCGCAGGCTGCAGGGCTGTCCCGCTGCCCACCCGGAGCACACCCAGCCCAGCCTGTTTCGCCGAGCTGCCTGCAACCACCAGAGCTGCTGGCCACAGGCTGCGGGAGACTCTGGAAGCACTGGGATTCCTCATCGATACCGGTGTTGGCTCTCATGGTTCTAGCCAGGGGGTGAGCTGGGATCTGCTCTGCCCAGCAGCGCTGGGCACCAGAGGTGCAGGAATAGTGGCATGCCCGAGCATCTGCAGATTCACCCTCAACATGAACAAAATAAAATAGAAGCAGATAAGAAAATTTATAAGACAGGGTGTCTGGGGTGTGGTTTTATCAAGTAAGGCTTCATAAAGATATTAGTAAACAAAACCAAAAGCATATACCAACCTCCTAGAACAATAACAGGTGGGGTTCAAGGCTCTGCTCGCTGTACACATGGTGCTTTCTGACCATTGCACATATCCAGCCGTCATTTCATTTAACAACCATGAAGTGCCAAGTGGGGAGGAATTATTTTTTGGAATCTTTGTTAACCAGTGGAACTTGCTGCCCCAAGACATCCGTGGGGTGGGGAGCACTGTACAGGTCAGGCAGGAGCAGGAACCAAGGCGGATGAAAGCACAGATGGCTACCACCAACAGGGCAATAACGTATAAAGGACCGTGGATGCTCCACGTGTCAGCTGCTAAATGCGAGGGAGCAGAACGGAGCTTGTTCTTTTTTGAGTGCATTCATGGGGAATTCTTTCAGTTCATGTCCCTGCCAAATGCAGGACATGAGACTAGACAAACCTTGGTCCAACACAGCCTGGCAAGGTCTGTGCTCCTATTTACTGCTGCGTGCCAGTCAGGTCAAAAAAGACATGTAAGCCGGTATTTTTCCTGAAATGCTCAATAGTTCCTCTACCCCTGCACACCGAGTAAGCCAAAAGCTTTGTTTTCCTTTTGTCACCCTCACAATCGCAAGGTAGCCACCTTGTCTAATTGCCATCGTTACTGAACATAGCATCTGCACTCAGAGCCTGAGCACGCAAGGAAGCAAGGGATGGAAAGGGCATTTCATTCTCACCCGTGTTCCAGCAACAATACAAACTGAGGATGAAGTTGTTCATCATGACACTGTTCAAATATAAAGATTATGCAGCTTTTAAAGGCAGGTTTCTGAATCTTCACAGTCATTTCAGAGTGACAAAATTACAGAAAAGAAAAACCAAAAAACCCAGCCTAAACCAAATTTACCGTGCGGTGCATTCAAGAGGATGATGTTTTAGTACCGGGGAAAGCACAGCTGCGTATCCACCCTGAGCAGCCCTCCCAGGGACCCCAATCACCTGAGCCCAGGTGGCCAAGAGCACAGTCCCTGAGGAGAGAGCCCTGCTGCAAGGGTTCTCGATCAGGCCCAGGGGTGCTGGATGCCCCCACTACAGTCATACCTGTGCAGCAGCCAAGCAGCATCGGCTGTATCCGGACCCCAGAACAGCAGCACAGGACAGGCAGTTTCTGACACCTCGTGCTTTGCTCACAGCTGCACCTGAACCAGCCAGCAAGAGACATCTGCCTTGGGGAATTCACCACCCTCAGAGCTGGGACTCCCCGTCAGAGCCGACCGCTGGCCCTTCTGATACCAAAACACAGTCAAAGGCTCATCTCAAATGCTGGTTTTAAAACGTAGTTCTGAGCCAACACAAACATGTTTAAATTCCCTTTTCATGTTTCCCTTCATGCTTAAAGGCCAGACGGCAAAATGGGGTGAATCAGATAAATCTTCTGCAACAGCAAGAGCCTTTGTCACCAGCCCTCCTGGCTGAAGGGCTGCAGGAGGGCTCAGCACTGAACAGGCAGGAGGGCTCAGCACCATGCAGGCAGGAGGGCTCAGCACTGTGCAGGCAGGAGGGCTCAGCACTGAACAGGCAGGAGGGCTCAGCACTATGGAGGCAGGAGGGCTCAGCACTGTGCAGGCAGGAGGGCTCAGCACCATGCAGGCAGGAGGGCTCAGCACTGAACAGGCAGGAGGGCTCAGCACTGTGCAGGCAGGAGGGCTCAGCACTGTGCAGTACCACCAGAACAAGCCATGGACTGGAAGCACAACATCCCCTTCCCAGTCTGCAGCTCTGTGTGACACATTCAGCAGCAGCAAGTGCCTTTCCCCAGCTCTATGAAGTGCCTACAGAGCCTCCTGGGCATAGCCACTTGCCCAGGGCAGCAACCACGCGGTCAAGGCCAGCGCACGCCTGGCAGCACCAGAGGCACGGGCAGATGTATGCAGATTTCCATCAGGCAGATGCTCGAGGCCTCTCTGCCTCTTCTGGGCCAACCCTGGCAGCTCCAGCTTCCCTTCCAGCAAAGGAAATGAGCAACCTGCTTGTGCAGGAAAGCTGGGGAGCCTCGCTGGGCAGGAGGTCTGTGCTGGGTACATGAAAAACACTGGAAAAGAAGGCTTTCAAAGAAGCAAAAAGAAGGGAGAAAGGACTCCCAGCTCTCCTCTTATTTGCCATCCAGGATCAGCCCACTGACTTCATCAGTGCTGGGTCTGATTCCAGCAGCCAGACGTGTCTGGGGAGCAAGCATTTGAAAAGGTAAAAGACAGACCGAGTGCCCAAAGCCCAGCTCTCAAACTGAGTTTCTTCTTTCTTTCTTTGACAGATTAAACCAAAACATTATTCTCGGTGTTATTTTGTTGGCCTATGCATCAGCCTGAATGACAAGCACCGACTGCATCCTGAGAACAATCTGAAGGCAACCCAGGGAACCCACCCAGATGGTGTTCAAAAGTGTCTCAGAGCAGAATGGGCTCTGCTCAACGCAGGAATTTCACAGCAGGAACAAAGGGAACTTTGCAAACAGAGCTTTGAAACGGAAGTCATTTTATCCAGCATGCCTGCAGGAAACGTGAATCCATCTTCCAGCACAATCAAACGCAGAGCTGTGCATGGGCATAATTATTAGGGGAATGATGGCAACAGTAAAGGAGCTCATCAGTCAGAAAGCTACATAATTTCTAAACTGTCTCTTATGCTGAACCACCTGGATTTAAAGTAACATTTGCAGACAAGATGAATGGGGCTGGTTACCGAGCACGCCCGCGCTAACACCCGCGAGGGGAAGGGTCACTGCCAGAGTCAGACGTGGCCACCTTGCTCCAGCACTTTGACTGAGGCGTTGATCTTACACCTCTGCAGAGCACCAGCACCGGTGGCTCCCCTTCCCCTCCCTGACGGTTCTCCCTTGTGGGGACAGATAAAGCCTTAAACATAAAAGATAAAACAAAGATAACCACTTTCTTTGCTTTGGGGGCATTTTTCCAGAATCAGTGCTTCTTGGTTCAAACTTCAGAGCAGTAGCTGCAGGCCCGCAGGGGCCGCCCTCAGCAGGAAGGTTCGGCTGCATGATCCTGGCGATGCCACGTGAGTCCACAGCTGGGCATCTCTCCCAGGCAGGGAGCACTGGCGGGTGGCCCCGCCTGCCTGGGACAAACAGGTTCCTTTAAATAACCAGTCATGGCTGGGGGATGTTGTTAAAATGGAGACAAGGAAAGGCTTGATCTGACGGGACCCTCACTGACACGTGTGCCAAGGCCAGCACAGAGACTCCGTCTGACTCGGTGCCAGACCCTCCCTGGCCTCTGGTCTGTCGGGACATCCCAACATTCCGACATCCACCTGAGCTCTAGCACCGCAGGGCGAGCGAGCTCTGCTGTGCACAGCTACCAGAATGCAGAGCGCCTGTAATTATGAAGAAAAACTCCAAATGTACCAAAAGGTCCAACTCGAGCCCTCTCACCAAACCTTTCTGTAGAGACAGCCCTAACTAGGCAGGGTGTCAGCACCGATGGTTACAGGTTGACTGCAGATGTTTGGATGCCTGCTCTCAGCTGCATGGGAACCACACGTCCATGGTGGTTTCCCAGAGCACTGTCACAGGACTTCCTCAAAAATAGTGCAAGAATCTCCATTAATATTTAAGGCTTTCCTTTTTTAAGCATTTCAGTTTTGTGGAGAATGCAGAGCTCTCTGTCCTGGGGAGCTCATTCAGAGGGAAGAGTGGGATTAAGAACTTCAAAGTGGAGTTCTCCCCTGTGACAAGTTCTTTACAAGAGACCCTGTCCAAGACTTATCACATCTCTCCAGCAAGGGAGAAGATTTGCCATGAGAATCCTTCTGGGCTTGTGGACTTCTGCAGAGGAGGAGATTTCTGCCAGCAGCGGCTGCTCTCTGATGGGAAGCACACCCTCCTCCTGGAGGTGTGAAATCTCTGAGGAGGGCAGGCTTTCTTCCCACGTGGCAGCCGGGGAAAATGCCAGCAGAAGCATGTGCTATTTCAGGAAGGCAGAAAAGGAATGAAAAGGCTTTCAGAGGACTAAAAAGTCAACGTGGGATGGGTGGAAGGATGACAACTGGCTCCAACTGAGAGAGAAAAACTGAAGGGCTTCAGAAAAGAAAATAGGAATGCAGCCTCTGAGTGTGGGAAAAGATTCCCGTCTCACAGTGCTGCTCCTCCCAAGGCTCTCAGTGAGGGTCAGGTCACACAGTCCACTTTTTTGGCTGAGCTGACCCCTGCCTCTGCAGCACCCCACAAAATGCCACCCCACAAGCAGCCAGGGGCTGATAAAAGACAAAGGTGGCAGTGTGAGCTGTGGCGGGGAGCGGGCAGGCTGCGTGTTCTTTGCCTGTACCCGGCCATCAGGAGACCATCCAGAGCAGGTGAGCGTGTGAGCGAGCCAGGTGTTCGGCCTGGGTCAGAACAGCTACACAAACACCAACAGGAAAAACACTTTTTGTTCCCTCTGGCCCAACAACAGCTCAAATCTTCTCACAGGACCCCTGGTGCAGGAGAATTAAGAGAGCTTCTTATTTTGTTATTACCCCATGGCATCATCCATGGTGTCCTCCCTTTTGCATCCACCCCTAAGATCAGGCTGCTCATCAGGACAGTCTCCAAAGCACTCTCAGATACGATGGACTCCTCAAAAGTCCCTTCCATTCCTTCAAACAAAGATGATCCATGGTGATGAGACTCCACTGGCAGACAGGGTGACTATAAATTAGTCTTGCTCAGGGAACCCTCTCAGGAGGCCTTGTCACTGGTCTGGAGATCCACCCGGGTCAAGAGACAAGGTATGGCAGCTGCTGAAAAGGTCTCTTCCTTTCAGGCATCTCTGCCTTTGTCTGATCTCCTCGCAGCCAAGGCAGACCAAGAGGGAAAGAGAACTGTAATTTGAATATTAAACACCAGGAAAGCTGCAGAAGTTTTGCGTCTGTTTTGACATGACCATTTCTATTGGCAGGACTGAACAAATAATCTGCCATGAATATTTTATCCTTTCTTTCCATGACCAGATTGTGGCTTCCTCGGATCTCCTCATTATTCAGCAGTATTTATGCAGCATTTTGTAAGCTTGTTTCTGTGCTGGAGTCACTGCTTGGGCTCTGCAGGGGGCAAGTGCTGCTCCGCTGTGGGGGTTGGGGATGGGCACGGCACAGACAGACCCACCTGAACCCAAGAGCCGTGGCTTTGCTGGTACCACTTGGGAAAGGAGCACGTCCCAGGGTGTGGGGTTTGGGCGAGAGCATGGTGCAGTGGCACCTCAGAGCAGTGTTCTCCAGTTCCTGGGTGAATCAGAGAAAACAACGTCAGCTTCTAAAGGCTGGCTGTGGAAACTGTGGGTAAATGTTTATTGCCTTATGGTGACGGCTGCATGTGTTGTGCTTCTACAGATTTAACGTCCCTGTGGTAGGTGAATCCTGGAGGGGGAACTGTTGAGATGCAAACACCCTGCACCAGGCTCCAAGGGGCCTTTCCGTGGGCAGTGGCTGGCTGGAGAAGCCTCCCACATCCGAGGTGGGACAGATAATGAATGCACTTGAATGATGAACTCTCTTTGACATCTCTGCTTTTGCTCTTCTGCAGGAAAATGAAAGCAAATCCATTCTGATTTCTGCTGAATTCACTCCTCACCTCTGGGTGGTGTTTTAGAAATCAAAAGTAAATCCATTATTTTGCTTCTTGTCTAAGGACTCGGAACCTTTCACAGATGTTAAGGCCACTTATAAGTTAACAGATTTGTATTTAAACCTTCTGGCTGTGTGTTTTCCATGCATCTGAAGTACTGACAATAGGATAGGTAAATGTGCAAACTAAGCAAGCGTGTTCACATACACCCAGCTTATAAAAGGAACAGAAAAGCAAATGTCCCCATGTCCTGGTCACGCCAACCAGGGCAACTTATCTCTGAAATAGCCCCTTAAAAATCTCCTAGTGCATCTGGTGCTCCCAGCCCCCTTTCTTCCCTGGAAGAACCTTCATAAATTTCACCTGCATCTCATTTGTCGAGGCTGGATAAGAGGAAAGAAGAGATGCTCCTCTTCCACCTGGTGTGACATTCAACAACACTCTGGGCTTAGTCTTCATTCGTGGTGTAATTCCATTTTCCCTCTGAATTATGTACTCTCGGTAGCCTGCTTGGTGCATAAAAGATCCATGACGGGGAGTCGCATCATTCATTTTTTTTCCATGAGCAGGTGCAAAATATAATGTCCCTGATTTTCAAGATCTGATTAAACTGTCATAGATCTGGAGCAACCTCAATAACTCCCAGCATCTGAGAGGGACTGCTTATTACAACACTGCACCCTCTGATGCTATCGATAAGAATCTCTCAGCTTTTCTATTACAAACCCCTATTTTCAGGATTTGTTTATTTAAATTGGATGAATTTGGTGATGCCTAAAGTCAGTGCCTATAATCCACAGGCTGATGTCCAGCACTGTCCTGATCCATTTGCAGGTCACTGTTCCAAAACCGGGATGCCTAGACCATGCCGGCAGCTTCCAGCAGTGGGAGCATCAACCACCCCTGGCAGGTCCCAGGTCCCAGCCCTCAGGTGCCTCCAGCTCTGCCTTGTGTCCCAGGCTCTCCCATCTGTCTGCAGTCATGCTCAGTCATCCAGCCCCAGCTTCCCTCCCCAGACTCACACCCAGAGCCGCCCGGGTGCAGATTCCCTGCAGCAGCTTCCTGTCACTTCCTCACCTCTGCTGAATTTGCTCAGTGATTCACCTGTCTCATATACAACATATTTTTTTTCCTGTTCTCCAGGTTATGGCAGTACCAGGATGAGAAGGGGAGGATGCAAAACTTCTGCTGTTCTGCAAGAACTTGAACTGTGAAGTGACCAACTTGAGAAGCTGTTTTCCAGCGGAGGGAGAGGCAGGAGCACAGGAGGGAGGTTTCTCTCTGACAGAAATGGAGTCAGGAACCACCTCAGTGTTTTGGGGGGCACCCATTCAAAGGGTGTGCCAGCAGGTCCCATAGTGCACAAGTGCGGGGAGGGACGAGCTCGCAGGGCGGGGGCAGCCCAGAGGCACAGAGCACCACGGAGTCCAGCGAGTCCTGCCGGCTTCTACGCTGCGCTTTTGCAAAGCTGTTTCCAATACTGTAATTGAAAGCTTAACTGTTACACTGATGGAATAAATTAAACCGAACCTTTTATCCCAAAATCTTCTCTGTAAGAAGACATCTGAGGGCTCTGGCACGCTGACAGGTATTCCCTTCCCTGGGGGCTGGCAGGGGGGTCACAGATGTCCCCAGCTGACGCCAGCCGGTGCAGGGTGTCCTCACTATGTCGCTCTGGCACGTCCCTCGCTGGTGGGAAGGGCTGGCCTGTCACGGGCACGGCCTGGCCGCGGCAGGGATCGCCTTTGGCACGAGATCACTGGTGTTGCTCTGGCAAGCACGAGGCGAAGCAGCCCGCGTGGCGTTGGTTTGCAACACGGCAGGAATTAGCCAGATAATTGCTGTGGGTCTTGGCGTGCCCTGGCCACCCGGAGGTGTGGTGTCAGGCAGGAGCTGGGCTCCAGCTGCACCCAGGAGGCTCTGCCACATCCCCACTGGCAGCGCGGGCAGGTGAGGGCAGGCAGAGTTGCTGCAGCCCCAGACCCACCGTCTGGCACCGGGATGGGATGGGATGGATCCCAGACTGGCCAGCACTGAGACTGGCCTTGTTAGTCCAAAACAAGGTACAATGCTGGTGTCAAAATGCTCAGGCAGGCTGACGTGCCGTGTCCTTGTTTCATACTCACAGGCAGGTCTGCTGATGCTGGAGCTAAAAAAAATAGGTATTCAAATTAGCAATCAGCGCAAGTGATTGCTCTTCCATTCCCATCCCTGTTCTGAAATGGGAGCTCCAGTCTCTCTGCACATAAACAGCAAACACACACTCAGCATCTGATACCAAAGAAGGCTTCCGACACCGTGAAAAGAACAGGGAGAAGGTACTGCAGAGTGGGAGCTGCCATCTGGGCTTGCATCTGCGAGTGTTTGGCAAGGCACATATGGAGGATCCTTTTCTCTGCCTCATATTTGGCCCTGGAAACTCGGGGATGATGGAATGAAGAAGCTCTGCCTGGGGTCTGGTCACTATTTGGCACACACTATTAATCCCACAGAGGTTCCTGTTGATCAGTACCAAGGGAGGTGCCAGGTCAGACACCACAGGGATGTCGTCTGTCAATACAGCTCCTCTGCCATTGCTGGCAAACGGTGCTACACACACCTGCCGAGGCATGGCCAGGCCAGGGTGGTACCTGGAGAGCCACCCTGCTTGGGACTGCTCCTGATTGATGCCAATGGGTGCCCAAAGCCTCAAAGGGCAGGATGAAATGTGCAATTGGCTGTGGCATATCAGCATCCTCCCCTTCAGGTTCTCTTGGGTCCGTGAAGGAACGACTTACTTCCAGGTGACAAAGAATACAAGAGCATGTCTGACTGGCAAGAACAAGAACATTACAGGAATAAGGAAACTCAATGTGGATGGCAGGAGAAACTTGAACTCAGCGGAAGAAGAAATAAGGGGAGTTTCTTGAAGCAGGTCCCTGCCAGCAGTGAGATTTTTTTCTCCAGGTCAAGAGCTGGAGCCAAGCTACAGGCTGAATGTACATGTGCTGATAACAAGGGAGCTCTGAGCAGGAGCCAAATGTGTCTCAAAACTTATACAGGCACAAAAATACTTGAGAGGTCTCCTTTCCTTCTCCAAGGATGACATTTTTGGTTCTCTTTAAGTCACACATAACCTAAATTCCTTCCTTCTCTCTTGCCCTGTTCATCGCTGATGAGGTTGGGATCTTGGGTTCTTCTTTACAGTTATTCTCTGGCACTGAAGAGAGATGCTTTTGAAGTGGAAAAGAACGAAGGACAGTCGTGGGTGGACTCCAGGCAACGTAGGCAGCAACTTCTGCAGACACCAACTGCTCCCAGGACTCAGCATCTGCCATCCCACCAAGTGGCCACGGTGCTAACTCAGTGACAGTGAGCTATCACTGGAATCAGCCTCCACTGCCTCCTCTTGCCCCAGCAGAAAGAGGGAGCATAGGGACAGCTCTGGAGAGACAGCAGGAGAATGTTTTCTGGGTTAATGTACAACACACAGTGGCTGTCCAGTGCTCAGGGCTCCCACAAACACATCAGATTATTACCTTGCACAGGGAATGCTGTCTTCTCCAGAGATTCCTCCTCAGTGTGAGGGCAAGGAAATGGGGAGAAACCCATTAAATCCAACCTACAGCATCCTCAGCATCAAAAAAACAACTCGAAATGTGAAGCCTTGTGGAGGCAGAAGCAGGACTAGGCAGAGCATCAGAAGACTGAGGCGATGGCGTCACAAATCAGAGAGGCAGTCTGAGCCTTTTTGATGTCAGGCTGAGCTGAGAAAGGAATCGGCCCCTGGACAAGAAAGCTGTGTGTTTGCTGGGCCATGCGCTTGGGGAGCAGAGGAGAACGCCTCGCTCAGCCAAGCAAAACTGCAGCACCTTGACACATCTCGTATATCCACAGCGTTTCGTGAGTCTAATTAAGTGCAGAAGCAGAAATGATGGAGTAGAACTGAGGGCTTGGAGACTGGCTGTCCACAAAAGCTTCCTCAGAGCTGGATTGTTCAGATGGAGGAATGATCTCATGAGCAGATGGGAGAGAGCCTTTGCTTGTTCCACAGAAATCTGGGCTAAAGCAGACATGAGAAAATGCAGCACAGAAAACTATTGTGCTCGAGTGTGAGAATGGAGCCAGCAGCCGACCAAGCAAGGGTGGTGGGGGGTGTCTGCTCCCCCGCTGCCAGCAGCAGTCACGGACATGGTCAGGCAGCGGAGCCCACAGCCTTCAACTTGGCTGGAAACCTGGCATGTGCATTTGGAGGGGAATCTCCCCTGGGCGCCATGTCCACTTGGTGATGAGCGCTGGCAGAGGAGAGCATCAGAGGTGCCACCTCCTGAGCCACAGGACACACTCACGGGAGGCTCAGGGACGCTGCTGTGCCCAACAGACAGGGAAGAGGACGTTTGTAGACAGCAAAAGGGATTTTTTTTTATTCTTTTAAAGAAGGTTAATTATTTATTCATGCACAAAACACAGGTTATTGTTTGCTAAACAAATCTGTGCACCAGTCTGTGTGCATCTCTCCGTATGTGCCAAACGCCCTGTTTCAAAACAAATCGTGTCTCAGTCAGTTCATAGCTCCCTTCTGTGCTGGGCTGGGCTCTGTCTCAGGCCCTCAGAGGGTCAAAACACACCCTGATGGGGCTACAGGTGAGAAGAACTGATCAGGGAAGGAGCTAACCCATGTCCCAGACCTGGGGACAAGAGAGGACTCACGGCCATTGTGTCAGAGCTGCCACCATCTTGCAATGCCCAAGGCCCAGCTCATGGAGCAGCTACAGGGCAGGGAGCGACTGCAGGGAGAGCTCTGCCTTCCCAGCTCCGGCTGATCCGATCCATGACATCATTTCAGAAACAAATTCAGGAAGACCGGCATTAGACTGCATCTCTGCGGGAGCCCAGGCATAAAACTAAAGCCTCACAGGGTTTTGTTATCACAACACTACACTGTTAAATGTCCTAAGCAATCTTTTTTTAAGGAAAACAAGTCTTTAGAAACAGAGGTGACCCTAGAAGTGATAAGTGAAGAGGTGCACCTGAAAGTCTGTTATCAGCTATTTGTGCCTGGCTCTGCCTCAGATTTCTCATTTCGATGTGACGGCAGCTGAAAATTGGATAGATACTGACTTCACCTCAAACAAGACTTTCTCTTTTTGTCTTCAAGGGCAATTTAAGTGCTTTACCCTCTGAGGTCGTAGAGAATCGCAGGATGCTAGAAAAGGAGTGTTCTGGAGAGGGAACCATAGTGCTGCTGTGCACCATATTTTGGTAATTAAACTGCACAGTAAAGTGCAGGGGAGGCTGGAAAAGAGCAAGTTTCAGGAGATTTGTTTGTTCTTAAAATTGGCTTCTGATGAGGTTCTCCTTGCACACAAAAAGCAGGTTTAACTGACAGCACCGGTGACTGCTTCAGAACGATGTCCTGTCACCAGGCCCTGTGCCCGCAGATGTGCACAGCCCAGGGGGATGCTGGTGCCTGTGGCAAGCTTGTGGGGCTGGCTCCAGCACCGTGAGGGCTTGTCCTTGCCAGGAAAGGGGAGGGAGGAAAAGGTGAAGGCCAGAGAGTCACCAGGGTCCCAGTCCAGAGAGTCAACTTCTCCACAAAGCTCTTGAGAAATGACCCCACCACAATGAGCAAGGGCAGAAAGGGACTGGGGGATGCTGGGACTTGGCTTCTTCTAAAGGAGCAAAGCTCTGAGGGAGAATCCAGAGGAGAGGCAATTAGAGAAGTGGAGAAACATCTAATGAGGCAAGGGGCTGCTGGAGATGAGCTTTACACAACAGCCAGGACACTGCTGGGTTATCTGGGTCCCAGAGTGGCATTTCAATTCCCAGGGGACACCCTTGAAGCTGGTGTGCTGTGACACACATTTGTATCAGCTTCAGCTTATTTTAGAAGCAGTTCTCAATAAAAATGGGCAAAGGCACAAACTACAGCGGAGCTCTGCGACATGGCCAGTTAAAACATGAAAATAATCTTTGGCAACCGTTTGCTCTACCCCTGTGTGTCGCTGGCGTGTGCCCGCTGGTTCTGGCGGGTCCAGCGTGTGTCAGACTGAGTCAATGTGAGCAAATGGATCTGTTCACATGTAGTACATCTGCCTGCAGAAACGCAGAAATCTGGCAAACCCAACTGTCTCGCCAAGTCAGCCAGACAACAGTAAATCCAGCTGAGCTCTCTGAATTAACAGTTTAATTCTTGAGGAAACAGCACAATAAATACTTCAAAGAGTTCCTAAACACAAGCATCTTTCACTTTGACTCACATAAGCAATATGATAATTCAGATTAAATCATGCAGACACCTACACACATTTGTCTTCCTTATTTCTGCTTTACAAACACTGTGCACGTGAGCGGCGTTCTCCAGCAGACCACTGTCCCAAGTCTGAAGCACTGAGCTTCGACTTTCCTAGGACAACCTGTTTCCTTGTTTTCTGACTGTTCTTGGTGTTTCCCAGGATCTCCTTGCTGTGACCGCAAGCCTTCCCCTCCCTGTCTGCTCCTGCCAGCATTCAGCACTCACACCCCAGCACCAGGCTCTTGCTTACCCCCAGGATGCTCAGCACACTCAGCCCTTGCGGGAAGGTTTAGTTCATACAGCACCAGGAAAAGTGACCACTACAAATGGGAAAGAGAGTCTCTGACACCAGGTAGAGATGGTAAAGCTGCATATTCTGCTCAAACTGTTGGACTCCTTGAAAGCGAGGGCAGGTGATAACACAAGCAGCTCTTAGAGACTTCCTTCCACAGCCTGGGAGATGGAATGCTCTCCCTGCATGAAAACACCTCGCATCTTACTTTAATTCTGAGCAGGTTACATCACACAGACTTCCCAGCTCCCAGTGACAAAGTGATCTGATCCAAATTCTTCATTTCCCAATGTTACCCAAGGTGAGTAAAGAGGGTGCAGGTCCCAACCCACTCCAGCCCCAGGGAAGAGCAGGAAGGAGTGAGTGCAGCAGCACATGAGGAGGGAGAGGGGTCCTCGCAGAGGCACCCAGGTCTGGGCTCCACCTTTGTGTCCCGGCTCTGCCCAGCTTCCAGACCTGCCAGGCACCCTCCCAGCTCCCAGCAGAGGGTCCACAGTCACCACGACAACCACCCCCTCCTCCTCCTCTGCAGCCCTGGGACAGGAAGAGGGAGAAAGCATTGTGCAGAGGAACAGCCATTCCCCAGAAACCTGTTTACTTTTCAAACTCCAGTTACCACAGCAACATGATACAACTGTTTAGCTGAAATCTTTTTCTCCTCATTTCACGGCTTAAGCTCTGTAGTAAGAGTGCAGATTCTGAATCAACACATATTTTTCAGTCAATGTTTTTGTCTGTTTTTTCCTATAAACACACATCAAATACAATGTGCGAAACTCAAACGTGCTAAGTGGGAAAGCCGAGTTTTATAGACTCATCCTGTGCTGGCGTAAATGGTGAAAACTTCCTGCGGGAGCAGCAGCTGGAAGCAGCGCAGTTACAGATGTGCTCAGCCACAGGCTCCCAGACGTTTCATGGGCGGAGGAAGCCCCACCAAAGCAGGGTCCCAAGTAAACCCCAAAAGCCTTGGTCTGGCTCCAGCGAGGCATATGCAGCTGCTCTTCCGCCTGCATCTAGGGCTGTAACTGGGAACTGGGGTTGACTCTCCCAGCTGGAGGGAGGGGATCCCACGCGGAGCATCCCAGCACTGTTGAAGAGCCAAAACACACAGCTGCCACTGGCAGCCCTAGGGACCTGGGGTGACAGGCATTCACAGAGCCAGCAGCCACCCTGGGGTGACAGACACCCAAGCATCCTGCCCAGGGGATGGCTCCGGCACCTGGCTCACAGGCCACATGCTTGGCAGCAGCCAACACTTCCTGGATTCCCCAGGAGACCTCAGATCTCTGAAAGCCAAACCACCAATGGGGACACGACCTCGCTTACCGCATGACCTGAGCGTGGGATGCAGAAGGGAAAATGAACCCTCAGAGGACCTGACCCAGCAGCACGCGCCCAACTGCCATCATCTCCAGGGGAGAAGCCCTCTTTCTCCTGGCAAAGTCCTCTCCCTCCAGCAAGCCCCGAGAGCCATCTCCAGTCACAGCATCTGAAACATTACCCGAGTTCATGGTGCAGAGAGATGAGCACTGAGCAAACCTTTGGGATACGGAAGAAATGTTTCCCAAAACCATGCTGAACTTGAAAGACTGTCAGCTCAGCTCTGCCACTTACTGTGAGACTGGTTTCAAACCAGACCAAAGCCTCCCTGGTCCCACTTCGCTTTATAACAAGTTGTCTATTTTTTCCAATACTTCAGTGGGATTTTTTTTTCCCTTTAATACCAAGAGCTGACACATTACTAGTAAAAGGAAGAGTTCACAGAATAAACTTCAGTGCATTAATTATTGAGGGATATAATCCAAATTTATTTAATGAATTAATAATAAGTCATAGGGGTATTTTAATAATGAAATACTTCTAGTTGTGTTTCAATAATTATGGCTGGCTTTCATAATTACACTGCTGCAGTGAAAATAAAATCAAAATCAATTAGGTGGTAGCAATTCTGTCCCAAGAGTGCCCTGTGCAGCTCTATCTAGATCAGGTTTAAAGGGACACAATGAAAATCGATGATGGTTTAAAATTCCGGTATGCAACTAGTTCTCTGCTTTGCCATGGGAAAGAGGCAAGGGGGCCCCTCTGTGTGGCTGCTCCAGGACATGAGGAGCTCTCCTCAGAAGGATTTGGGAGCAGACTCAGGCCCTACATGATCTCTCCAAGCAAGGGCTGTCACTGCAGCGCTGAGATGGTTTGACCCACGTCCCTGAAGTGCCAGAGCAGACAGCTCCATCTTCACCCACTCCCATCCACTACACCCCACATGTTCCCACCTTGGCAGGATTCCCCACCGTGTCACTCCCCCTCTCCCTATTCACTTAAGAATATCATCGTTGGATTTTGTTTAATTTTGCTCTTCCAGAGGTTGTGTTTGCCAGGTTTCTTTTCTGCAAGCCAGAGGATTATAAGCTTCCTTTTAAAGAGAACCTCCGGCTTCCCATAGCCAGTGACTCCAGGAACCAAAGATGGTAATTCTGCCAGGGCCAATCCCTTCTGGATTTGGCAAGAGCCAAGACCCTGGGACACTGAAAAGGGAGAGCCAAAGAGCCCAAGCCATTTGTTCCCACACCATGTTTGTTTGTTTAGGGATAACACCTCCAGAGTATTTTTCCAAAAGGGCAGATGAAGCATTTGTACCTCCCTCCCATCCCAGAGAACCTCTATCCCACCCTCCAGCTCAGCTGCTGAACTCAAAAAGCAGCTGGGTTTCTTTAACCTTTTTCATCTCAAGAAAGAGTGTTTGGAACTCGAAAGAGCTCCCAATTCAGCTTGTTGAGTCAAGTTGTCATTTCCAGCAGCTGGGATCCTTCCCAAAGGCTGCTGAGCACCACAGCTGGGCTGGAGGGAGAATGCAGCCTTCCCTTCAGCTGCTCCAGCAGCCCCAGCAGCTGAGTTCCACAAAGAAACCCCCCCTGTTTCTTCCAGCATCTGTCTGCCAGGCTCTGCAGGCACCTGGGACCTCAGTCCCTCCACTGGGGTACGCGACACCCAGGTCCCAACACTGCCCTGACACTCATCGCTGTGAGGCCAGCCACCTTCCAAGGCACTGAGCAAGTCCTGCCCTGGAGAAGCCTAGCAGTGAGGTGGAGGTTGGGGTCCAACATCAGCATCTCCCTGAGTGCAGACAGTGCTCTGGGATGTGCTAACAGGGAAACAGGGCTGAGCCCCCCGAGCGGCTCAGCCAGGACTGTGCACAGAGCTGAAAAGGTTGCCAGGAAAGAAAGGGCTGGGGACAGTTCTTTTTGCATTTTCTTGGGTTTCTAAGGGACCATGCTCGGGTGAGCCTTTTCTGCTTCATGCAGTTGACTCGTCCCTGCTGCAAGCTGAGTAGGGCTTTGTGGTTCCCCCACTGAAGAGCCGCCCGCTCTGTGCCTGCCTCTCCCTCACACCAGGCTGAGGATGCAGCATCTGATCCCTCTCTTCGTGGGGAGAAAGCTCCCTCAGCAGCTGCCAGTCCTGTTTACGGTTCTCGCATCTTTAAACACATACCTGCCAGACATCTGGCTGCTCCCTGCTGAGGGCGTTTGAAGAACATCCCCTTCCCCAAAACACGCTGCAGCCAGCAGCCTCCAGGCAGCAGTCTCCATGACCTGGAGGACTCACGCTGAAATTGCCCAGAAGGAGCAGAGTAAGAGGGGGCTGCCCAAAACAGGAAAGACAGAGATTGTCAGCATCAAAGATTAAGAGCCTTGAAATAGGAAAGGAAAATCCAAGTGAAACATTAGGGCAAAGCATTCATAAGCAAGAGGTCAGTCGGGCAATAGAATAATTTATCCAGAGAGATGTTGTCACCAGAGGCTTGAGCACAAATGAGATCTGACACTTGGAGAAGTGGGGACGAGGGGCTCCAGTGCTGGTGTGAAAAATGGGTTTGTGCCTCAGGAGGTCGTCAAGCCAGCGCCAGGCGCTGCTGCACCAACGTCCCTGGTGCCTGCGACACCCCCGCACTGCTTCGGCGGCACTGCCGACTGCGCTCGCCTCGGGGAAGTTGCACAAGCAGTTTCGTTGGAAAAAAAAACCAACTAACGACGCATTGGTATTTGTGTCCTGTGCAGTTTAAGGAGAGACCAATGTTACCTGCGAGTTAATCACTACTGTGTAATTATGCATTCAGTATGCAAATTCCCGTCAGATACAGAACTGCCACAGCATCGTACCTTGATGCCACAGTAACGCTGCTCGTGAGAGCTCGTATTTTGGATCATAAACAGAATATAACGCACGGTGCTTTATGGCAGAGATCATTACTAAACAAATACCCATAATTCTGTCCTCTAAACTGCAGCGCAGGTCACCCTTGTTCTTTAGCTACGGCAGCTGCCAAGAACTCCTGTCAGTGGGGAGGTTTTATTGTAATCCTGTGAGAAAATGCATAAGAAATCAACCTAAACCAGCTTAAACGTGGGGTTTGCTTTGCCATAGCTGTTGCAAATTACGCTCAGAGGATCCAAAATATTCACGCTGAAGAATTCATGTACTCTTGCAAGCAAAAATAGTGGCTAGTTAAGTAAAAATAGGCTTCAACTTCTGAGTTTATATTTGTTAATTAAACAGTCCCAAGTTATTACTTCACTGTGCACTGCTTTGAGCTACTACTCAAACCATGTAGACTACCCTCTAAATCACCTAGTGCTGCTTCTAGCTCCCTGATTAAACTAAGTCCCATAAGATGCAAGATCACATCAGATGCAAGATCACATCATACAGAAGCACTGCAGAGCCACAGAGTCACAAACGCTGATTTATCCCATGGGCACAGCCGTGCAAAGAAACCCTCAGGAGCGAAGGCTCCTGCCCAGCACCAGATGCAGAGGTGTTCAGCACCTGTAATCAGGCAGAAAACAGGTAAATAATTCTGCATCATTTGCAGAGTTCTCCGGTTCTCAGTCACAAGAGCCTGTAGGTATTCAGAGGATATGAGGTGTTTATTCATGAACCCTGCCAGGAGGGAGGGACACACAAAAAGAGCAAAGAGTGAAAGTGGCATCCCAAAGGTCCCCTAACCACGGGAGGGACAGGAGGTGGCCCTGGGCTGGCAAACCCTTCATGCTGCTTCACAGCCAACCCTCAACCCTCCTTCCACAAGCACCAAGGCCACTCCAATGGGATACGAGGTGGACGGTAGGGATGGAGAAACTCTGCACAGTCGTTTCTCGCTGAAATGCTTCCAGCCAGTTGGATGTGCTGTCTGCCACAGGAGCCCCAGACCACATTAGCTTTGCTGCAAGTGCTGTCTGAGATGACATCAGTCAAATTTGCTGCCAGAAAATCAGGTTTCTGCCTCCACAGCCACCAGCGCTGCCTGGCTCCAGCAGCCCCAGTCCCTCAGCCCATTTTCTCAGCGCCTGCTATTTCAGCAGCAGGCACACGCTGTGAGTGGCACGGCACACAGCACCGTGCATCACATACAGCATTCCCAGTGTTATGTTGCCCTGCAGGTACTGGAGAGTACAAGCATCTCTGCTGATACCGGGAGAATAATATGCAAAACAAGAGTGGGTTCCCTCGCAGGTCTCTGCAGGTAGAGACAGCACAGACCCAGGGAAATGCCTGCGAGGACCGAGCACAGCCCCAGCGCCTGGGCTGCCTCGTCGTGCCAGACAACACGTGGCTCAGTGCACACTGGCTCTGTTCGCAACTCTACCCCATGCTGGATAATCCAGGGGTAGGAAATAGGGGGGTTATGCTGATTTTGCCTTTCATCTAGCTCAGTTTCTCGTTCTGTCTTGCCACAATTGGTTGTCCTTAAATAGACTGAAGTGCTGTTCATCAGGTCAGCCCATTTCATCAAGCCATCCAACCTGACCTTTCGCAATGCACAGCGACACGATTTACATTGCGAGGCAGGGAGCTGCTCTGTGTCGCACGCAGCCAGCTCCTACCGGGGAGAGAACGAGGGAGAGCAAGAGCCCGCGGCAGATTGTTCTAAACACTGATTAGCAGGGGGGTCCTTGTCACAGACCCAGCAGCAACAGCCCTCGCTACTCACAGCATTACAGGAAAGAAGGTGCAATGAGAATCCTGCCTTCGCTCCCCAGGGGAGGCCCTTACCCCAGGGCTTGTTAGAGTCCCCAGGCTCTGGCATGCAGTGCTGAGGCTCCCAGTCGGCTGTTCTGCTCCTACAACAGAAGCACCAGGCACCGGCCGGAGCTCCACTGCCAGGGGGGTCAGGGCCCAAGGGAAACACGGCACAGCCCTGAGCTCACTGCGTATTGGTGGCCCCCGACAGATGCTGTTCAAACCCAGCTGGTGAGAGGCAGGCAGGGGAAGCTCCCTCTCACCATTTTTTCTAAGTGACACATGGGACAACATCACTCCTCAAAATACAGATTGCTTCTCCGAGTGCAGTCTCTGCACAAGAAGCAGAATTCCAGCTGGATGTAGGGAGCAGTCCTTCACTGAGAGAGTGGTCCAGTGCTGGAGCAAGGGCCGTGGGATCTCCATCCCTGGAAATATGGACAGCTCCTTTGGAAAAGGACCAGGACAGCCTCCTCTAGCTGTGGAGCTGGATCTAATATCAGAGCCAACCCTTCTTTGAGCAGGGAGCAGGACAATGCATCTCAGCCCAGGACAAAGGTGCCACCTGCAAGCAAGCAGCCTCTGTTGGTGGTGGCTCCTCCGAAGACACCAGCTCTGCTCCTCCTTCACCATCACACTGGAAGGGGGCCGTGTACAGATAATTGATGCATTTTTAACTTGCAAATGTGACACAAACTTCCCTCAGGAGCATCTAATTCACATTTTAAGTAACAAAAGGGCTCAAATCCCTTTCTTGCCTACTTAGTCATGCTGCATTTAGTATAAGCGAGATGAAATGCTAAGCTCAGGGAAGATCAGAGAGAAATTGTATGATTTCCACATTATAGGATAATTCCATGGCTGACTTACCCAAATGTGGGAGATGAGACACCACACTCAGACAACGTTCACTGTGCAGAGCTGAACTCTGGATCTCAGAGTCAAAGGAGAATGGAACAAGGCGGGGGAAGCAGGATGAGCAGGAGAATAATAGATGGGGTCTTGGAGCATCAAGGCACAAAGGAGAGCAGTGGAAAGGCACCGAGACATGGGAGCTTGGCTGCAGCACTGGCAGAGCAGTGCTGTGCACAGCGAGAAACTCTTTGGAGGGGTAGGAGGAGGGATAGGCCAGGTCTTGACCCCTCCGAGTGCCCTCACTAGCCCTGGTAGCCCCCTGCTACATGCAAACAACCCACAACATGGCAGCTCTGCTCCCCTCCACTGTCAGCTGCAGGCAGAGGGGTCTCCATCTCCCAGCATCACCCACCACCACACAGGCAGGGACCAGCAGAGTAAGACAGCGCAGCTGCAGCCTCTGGCAACCGTGGCTTCGTACATTAAGTTACTTGTATGGTGTGCCCAGCACCAGCAGGTGCTGTCAACGCCCCATTCCTGGCCTCCTCACCAACCACTCGAGGGATTTACCTGCTCTTCAAGGTCTGGGCACTGCTTTTCCTTCCCATCCCTTTCATTTTCTTTTGTTAGTAGAACTGAGTTTTATCTCAAAACAGAGCATCTTTCCAGAACAGAAGGTCCAAAAGCTTCATTTTGACAAAGCTAAACCCAAGCCTTTGTGTTGTCAAAAACACCCTTTTTACATTTTATTTTGTCCCACCAGTCACCAGATTAAATCCAAACTAACAAATATTATCACTCATCCGAGAAATATATTTCTTGGAAAGCAAGCTATGTGTTAAAAAAAATATTGCCCTGCTCTTAGCAGTTAGCCACAGGCACGCGGGGATGGAGCAAAAGCCTTTCCCAGCCCCTTCTCCCAGGCAGGGAAAGCTCCAGCCACTCCTCACTGCCCCTCCACCACTCAGCCAGCATCACCCACTGCTCTCCAGGTCACTGCTATTTATCTTACCAGGCTCTGGCTGGTGAGGGTGTATTTGGTACAGCTGTGTCTCCCATGCCTCCCAGCTCTGGTCTTCTCTACAGGAGAGATCCTGCAGCCCCCACCTGACAGAGCTACTTCTCTAGGCCAGGGCTGGCTGTGGTGAGCCCAGCATCTAGTCCAGCCCTGCAGGAAACACCTTCCACCTTAGAAGATCCCAGAAGGACCTGGGGGAGACCATGGGGAGAGCAGTTGCCAGCACTCAGCACTTAGACCCAGGGTTTAGTCCCATGGAGAAGCACCTTGTGGGGCTCGTGGGCAGGGAGGGGTGTCCATGTTACTGGTATCAGCCTCTGAAGCCTCCACACGAGAGACACTCTTAGCCACTTATCTTGCAGCCCGGCGCAATTTAATTATCAGCTTGGAAGCTATCCAGCAAAGCATAAAAAGTCGACCCATTCCAGTTGTTTAGGTATATCATTGCCCTGCTAATTGAGTTTGATGGGAATTTCAAGAGGACTTTACAATATTTTCCTTAAGTGCTGTTACGTTTAACTCTTCCTCATTCTGTGTGTGTGGCTGATGGCAGAGGAGGGGTGGGAGGGAGACCTCCTTTCATCCTCAGGCTTAGAATAGCAGATAATATCGGGGGAGATGAGTCCTTACTGAACCCCGTCTCTCTCCCTGAGAGCCAATTCCCGTTTAAAGAGTGTTGCTGTCGGCATTAACTCATGCTGAACTCCAGCAACAGCCCCCCATTTGTGTCTGCTGCAGAGGAGGCTACACGTGAGGATTTCTACTAGTGCCAGATGTGGGGACCAGCCTCAGCAATGCAACGGAGCCAGAGGATGTGACAAACAACCCACAAGCAATGCTCTTGTACCTCACCCCAAATCATTTCACCTCTAGGAAAAATCCACCCTGCCGTGATATTCAGCTCAGCGCTGAGAGCCCCAGCTGTAACTAGAGAGCCAGATCCTTATCTCCACAAGCCAGAAGCCGTGGGAAGCTGCAACATAAAGGGTGCTTTGTGCGGGTGGCACCATTCCCACAGCTCCAGCACAGCCCTGGACGCTCCTTGCAGCACCTGCACCCTCTGGGCTTTGGGGTCCTGCTCTGGGTGTGGGCAGCAGGACAGGCGTGGGGGAGCCACCCAGGTACAGGGCACAGGGCTCTGGAAAGAGAGTCTGTAATAGAGAGTCTGTAATAGAGAGTCTGTAAATATTCTCCATATTGTTGTTATTATTTAAACTCTTAAGGTGCGATAAGGGCAAGAAAATCATCAGAATTGCTGAATTTGTTATGCAAAAACCCTCCAGGGGCTCTGCCCAGCCTGCAGTGTACATTGTGCAGGAGTCATTCTGGCTCAGCTGAAGAGGTTTTCATTAACCAATGGTCTCAGCAGTGACTGATGTGCCAGTAAGGCCAATGGGACCAAACAAGATCTATTTCTTCCTGTAAATCCTGCAAAGAGCCCTGTTTGCTATTCCAGCTCCAGCCCCAGGCAGGAGAGCTCCTGGCACTCCCCGCCAGTTATCTCTGCAGGGACCCTCCCCCGGCCAGGCAGCACGCTTTTAACTCTGCCTGCTTCCACACTTTTAACGAAAAAAGGCTTTCCGGGAAAGCCCGAGCTTTTTGCTCTCATCCACACCTGCCTGACACCGCTCTCCATCCATCTCTGCACCCGAGTCTACAGACCCCGGCCCGAGCCCCCGCGGCACAGCTCAGCGTGGGGCTGCTGCAGACGGGACCTCACCCAGCTCCATCTTCAGTGACACCCTGACTAACAGAACCCAGATCGTGAACAAAATCCTGGAGGTTTTCAGAACCTCCAGCCTCAGCTCCAGTGCCCAGCACACACTGCTGCCCCCTGCTCACGCCTGACGGGTCTAGTACGCGCTGGGAGCTCACACCCAGCATGATCGAGTTCCTCACGCCCCCAGCTCCGGGAGCTGCTGGGTCTCACTACACCTGCCCCGAGCTCCACTGTCCCTGCACCTTCTGAGGATGTAACTCTGCTGGCCAGTCCAAACGGCATGCCCAGCAGGGAGGTGTCATTTCTCTTCACTGGGGGGGAAGCTGTCCAGAGCTCAGTCACCCGAGAACTGCCCAGCGCTACTGGAGAGGACTTCTGGACAGGAAACAAAGCTCAGGATGGGTTACATCATCTAATACCAGAAACAATGTCATTAGCAACATGTGCAGCCACAAAACCAGCCGCTGCCTTTCTCCTGGAAGGAGAGGGGGAAATGGTGTCCATGGATCTCCATGATCCAGAAGGCTTGGCTGGGAAGCCAGCTTATTTTACAGGGTGCTGCTCAGAGAAACATGCCCTTTGCTTCAGGGCAGGTCGTTTCTGTCTGGGGGTTTCCTCCATGCCCGCAGCGAGGCCAGGGCTGGCACACAGCAGCTCAGCCCCTCTCAGGATGCCCGCACCCCGGGACGAAGCCAGGACGGCAGCAAGCAGTGCAGCCACCAACCCCGTACAGCCCTTGCTGGTCAGTCCCTCACCAGGATTTTGCTTTTAGCCAAGTACAGTGCAGTTTCAGGTCTTCCCAGCTATCGATCAGTGGTCCTGGATTCATGTGGCTTACCCAGGCCACACCACCCCCCACGCCAGGCACCCGCAGAGGATCCAGGACCATCTCCCTGCTGGGCAGCAGCCAGGCCAGCTTCCCTCCCACCACTTGGTACTGGGCCCAGGAACGGTGCCAGCCTGACGGTATTTGCAGTGACGTCTGCTCTCCATCCACAGCGGCTCCCAGACACAGGAGGAAGAAGTGCTTTTCTTCTCACATCAGGAGCAATGGCAGAGGCACACGTAATCCTCACTGGCACCAGATTCTCCATTTCTTGTTTGAATGATGTTGCCACAAACATTTATTGTCACAAAAGAGGTTATTCAAACACAAGCAATTAGGCAACTATATTAGCATATTTTTCATTGTAATATTACAACAAAGGGTATATTCCTCCCAGTGCATGTATTTATAGGCTTTCGGAGCTAATATTTGTTTAAATGATTAATATGTTTTTCAAATACATGTGACAAGTGTGGCAGAAATATTTTTATCTCCACAAACAATGTTCTGAAAGGCAAGAGCTCATGCGTCTCCAGGAGGGCTGTTTTCCAGGTTCAACAGAGTTTTTCAAGACATACAAATTAAATTTTTATCATAATGAATTCCAAGAGAAGGGCTTTCTGTGAGGAATGCTTAGAAATAGATTGAGGCTGCGAGACCTCCACCCCAGCCCGGGTACCTTCCTGTGCGGCGCGGTTCCAAAGAGCGCCCGGATTATCTCTGCCGTTAGATTGCTGTCTTCATTCAGCGTGTGTACAATGCTCGTACTTTGATAAGAAAATCCCAATATACTGATGGTTAAAAGCCAGGCTCGGGGCCGTTCTACGTGTCACATTTTTTTAACCAACACTTTGCATTTACTGAGACCCTTCACACGAAGGGATGCTGGATTTGAATTAAAATTCTGGTGAGTGGCCGGCAGGAGCCAAGTTCCCACATCTAAGTGACGTGTTCCTTTAGCTGGTCATTACCTTGATAAGGGCATCCCTCGAACCCGAGCGATCCACAAATCCCTCACATTGCCTTTGCTTGAAAAAAAAAAAAAAAGCACAGAGAGAAGAATATTCAAAAAGCTTAATTTTGACACGTCTGAAGCTGACAGGCTAGTACTGGAGGGAGCAGAGCTTGGGATTACGGTGCTGAGTCCCCAGACCAGACATCAGAGCTGGAGCAGCTCATCCCTCGCTGCCCTGCCTGGACAGGGCGAGCTGCTCGGCTCTGGCCACCCCACCCTTTGTTTCTCCCCTTTATGTTAAAATTGGTCAGACCTTGCTCCCTGGTTTCAGTCGAGAAGGGACAGAGCAGGGCATCCTGAAATGCTGCTGCTTATTTAATACCCTTCACAAAACTTTAGAAAAGTTGTGAATAAGCCTCTTAAATCCAGGGGGTCCCACGGGCAGGTCCCTGATGGTGCTGTTATATTGACTCACATGTCTGCCACATCACCTTCTGCCCTACTCCTCTGAAGATGCTGGTTTGGGGGTTGGGCTGGCTACAGATCCATATGGGATGGCAGCCCCATGTACCTGCAGCATCTTCCCAAATATCAAAATCTATGGTTTTTTTCCCCCACTGACAATCCCTGAACCCTCAGCAGCTTTCTAGAGCTGGAGGAATACAGCTGACATTAACAGAAGTATAGAGGATGTCTGATCGATACCCTGAGTGAAAACTCAGCCTGTGCTTTCTGCTTGCTTGCTCGCGCTCTCTCCTCATCTTCTTGTTCTTCTTCCTCCTCTTCTTCTTCCTTTTTTTTTTTTTTTCCCTGCCAATTCCAGTAATCTCCCTCCCTTTTAAATGACAGCTGAGATGTTGTTTGCATTGTACTCAGCTGGAGGAGGGAGTGGAGTCTAAAGAGGACTGACTATATTAATACCAC
>JAAGNO010015184.1:0-13670 GCA_033439905.1 Ceryle rudis
TCTCCTCTCCTCTCCTCTCCTCTCCTCTCCTCTCCTCTCCTCTCCTCTCCTCTCCTCTCCTCTCCTCTCCTCTCCCAACCTCAGTATCACCACTATAAACCTCCTTCTGTATACAGCTTGCTGAGCACTTTTGAACTGTCTTGGATACTTCCCAGTACCCTTGGTATGAACCAGCAAATGCATATGAGGTGAGAAGAACCGCAGAAAACAACATTGTCAACCTGTTGTAGAAATTCAACAACAAAGGGGAGGAAAGCTAAGCTATTCTCAATGCATTATTTTCTGTGGCAAGCTATCATTATGTTCCTGTTTACATTACGCCAGTTTCCAAGAGTCGCAGTAAGATTCTGGCCCATTTTGCACCCAAGATTAAGCCAGGTGAAGCCAAAACCCCTCAAAGAAGGGGCTAGAACACTGAGATAAAACATACAGGTATAAAAAACCACAGCCACTCAGACACATACAAGTTATGCCCCAGCGTGCATCATTCCTAGCCTGTTGCACATTTTACAGAGCTCTCCACTCTACAGTCCAACCCAGGAAATTGTTTCAATGGGAAGCCCCAATTTCCCCTTATACCAGATTTTCTAGTCCGTCAGTATTCTCAGAGTTAGAATATGGAGTTCAGGGCCACTGGAATGAATGAAAAAAAGCTGATAAAGGACAGTCCTCTGTGGCATCAGCTTCCTTCCATACTCTTCATTCAGTCTTTTTTTGAGCCTGGGGGAAGATCAGCAGGTATCTGTTTCCACTCTGTATTATCTAAGGATTCTCATTTTCATCTTCCCATTTGAGGAGTAAGTAATACTTCTGTATCACTTAGCTCCTCTATTAGCACTGAATCTCCTGAGCCCCTTTAAAGTGGATTCTCAGATTAAAATCAGCTGTCCTCACAGTCTCTTCATTCAAAATGCACTGAAAAGCACTGAGAGGGAACTGAATGTTGGATAATTATCCTGATATCTCAGCACAGTGAAAGGATACACGCATCCCTTTCATGTCTGTGTCATTCTAAGGGGTTAGCAGTTCAAGACTGCTCACTCTGATCCACATACGAAAAGTGAAGCTATCCTAGACTCACCAGTTTTCAAAAACACTTAAAAAAAAAAGAAAAAAAAAAAGAAGTTGGTGTATTTTTATTAGTACAGCATCACTGGGAAAAATATATAGAAACAAAAACAATTCATCCACCTTTCAAAGTACTGTCAAAGTACTACTCCTGAAGTCACTTCTGCTCATGAACTGGTGGGTGCAAACAGGCACTTCAACGTCACTTACCCTTCTGAACTTTACAGTGCAAGAATGGATATTGTAGCTATTTAGTCACCCACAAAGATTTCTATAAATCCAAGCTGACTGCTATTGTCAGCAAGCCCTTCTGCTGCCCTTCATCCGGCCCATGATGTATAGCCAAGTGTAGTAATTTTAATGGCAAGTTTCATTATGATCAGCTTTTTACTCAGAGCCTTCATTCCTGGATTCATGCAGTTCCAAAAGACATTCTGCTTTCTTTCTTTCCTTTTCATTTCTAGACTTCATGCAAAGGACAACTAGCAGGGAAACTCTGAAAATGTTTTTCCAAGAGGTTGAGAAACATAAATAGAAAAATCAACTACTTCCTTGAAAGTAGTTTTTGTTGTAATTAGATGCTATACCTAAACAGTTAGCTTGTTAGATTGAACGAGTCTTTTTTCTGCCATGGGGTGACCTGTTGAGAACCTGACCTCTGAATTCTGAACACTTGGGGCTGAAGAGTACCTAGAAAAACCTTATGGAATTGACATCAGTCCAAAACATCTCTTGCTTAATTGTCTCCAAGCAAGAGGACTCCTGAATTTCAGCTGTCTAATTAATGAGTGAAGTCTATACTCATTTCAAATATCCCCTCTCTTCTTTATCATGACTTAATACATCTTTCTTGTGTAAGAAATATGCCCACCTAAATCTAGCCACAAAAGAATGACACAGACAAAACTCAGTTTGCTGTTCCTCCTGACTGATGTTTTGTTCCTCGTGGTAGAAAACTCGCACTGCTTGGCTGTAGAGTTGGGTTACAGTTTAATTAATACTTTCTCACTGCCTGATCAGCAGCAAGAGAAACTGGCTCCTTACCAGCTTCCTTCTCTTTATTTCTTCCCTCCTTCTCCATTCCCTACCCACTGCCTGTTGTCACATGACATTGAGTAGTTCCCAAAAACCAAGCTCATAAGTCTCCAGCAGGAACTGATCTCAGGCATGAGGGAGAGCTTGAGCTCCCAAGGACACCTCAATCTGCTACCCCAACTGCAGCAGGAGGATGCTGGGGACCTCACCCTGCATTGGCAGCAGACAGCCCAGCCATGTGACATGTGGCTTTGAATATGGTGCTATGAAAGTCTTCGGACTTACAGAAATATAAACTGTATGAACTATTGGGCTGGGATTAGCAATAAAGGTACACCGAGATACGTTCCTAAACACCACTGTCCCTACATCTCCAGAACAAAGGCTTATTTCCCAGACAAAGCCACTGGCACCTTGAAACTACATATATTTATAAAAATGTAATTTGGGAAAATGGGGCTGAACTTCTACAGCCAGCCACAGAACAGATACAGCATAGCATAAACCCATCCTTGAACTATCTATCCGTTGAATTTCTTTAATTCTTCAGAGGCTATATCTGCTTTCAGATGTTAACAGCTCAGCCTATTATAAAACCATGAAAGTATTTTACCTTTCCCCTAGTAAGGCTACCACAGAGTTCTGCACACCCCGTGTGGCAATTGTTTTGAGACATAGAGACTTGCTGACCAGAAATTCAAGTAAAACATTTTAAATTCACCAATTTATAAATTTCAGATCAGAACAAGAATTAAAGATAAAAACACGCAGTCGCTGTTGTCGATAGATTCAAATCTTCCACCGCGGATTTACGTAGCCTTTTATTACATGCCTCACCGAGGAGTTAGAAAATCTCTCTCTTTTCACTTCCTGGAGGCTTTTGGTAGCATCATGAAAACTCCAAAACAAGGATTTCTGTATCTACTTTGTTAGAACTTATTTGGCAAGCATCTTTCAGTAGCAGGAAATAACTGTTAGCTGATAGCAGATAATCAAAATGCCTAGTGTTCTGGTCACAGAAATTACTATGGTATTCATCAAGGAGGAGAAAAAGAACTCATTTGTGTTAGTATCTCTGCCAAATACAGTTGATACTGTAAAGTCTGAGGGCTTACACACTGTATGCATAGCTTTTATTTTCCTGGAAAAGCTACAATCAGATAAAATATATTCATTGCTTTAAATCTGAGAGAAAGCTATCCAGGACAGTCATTGTAAATCTGTCATCTGGTGATGTCTGCTATATTTTCCTGAGCCTTTGATTTTCATTTCTATATACAGCTTCAGGTGGAGACATTTTGGCTAGCATTAATGTGATAACATTAAGAGCCTTCTTGCACCATTTTTGACTGCCTAACAAAGTAATTTATTACTTAACTTCAGGAAGTTACAACACAGAGGAGAAACTTGTAGCTTACAATCCATTAAAGGTTTGTACAAGTGTTTGGATTTCTCAAATCTTGTGCTGAGTGTCCAAAGCAAGGAAAAGGACAATAGACTAAGTTCCTGAAAAGAGAAAAATTTTATCGCTAAAATGAGGTTGAAATGTCCAGTACTGACAACACAGATCATTGCTCTCTTCATGCAGTTCAATTCAAAAAATTAATAAAGAGGGTATGGTAGGAACCAGAAAGGAGCTTGCCTGACTGACACCCCAAGTAATAAAATGATAAATAATAATGCACTGAGTGTGTTGGCAGATTCCTGGAATATTCAGTGCCCTGTCTGCTACCTTCAGGACAGAAGAGGACCAAAAGCTATGAGGTACGGTGTACGGCTAGCCAAGTATTTACGTTCTATGTTGTTGACGGAACTTTTGAGCTGCCTCCCCTGTTTTGAGACAAGCTTTGACAGATGCAAGCCACAGCTGTACACAGAAGTGCTTGCTGCTGAGCTTGGAAATTTTTCTAACACAGATTCTGCCAGCTTCAAAGAAACAAGGTTCATTTATGGAGAAAGCAAGCCATCTGTGCTGTGCAACATACTGGGGCTGGTCTGTATATTTTCCTTCCATCAGCTACCTCTGTACTCTACAAGTTGTAAACTGGTCTGTAGAAAGACTAAGCTCCTTGCCAGAGTTACATCTCCAAGCTTCAGAAGAGAAAGAAAAATTCCTTCCACTGCAAACCGACATGTTTTGCAATAGCTAATTTATGACTCTCCTGAGTATGTTGCAGTAATTCTTCCACCCCATATTTGCCTAATTTAGCACTCCTGACTTAAGCAAATGTTTGGTTCTACTCCCTTTATGAGTTCTGCCTGAGAAAGGAGACCTGGGTAAAAAAAAAAAAATCAATAAACCAACAACCTGGTACTAAGGTAAAATACTAAGGTAAAATCTCACTGTGGTGGAAAGGCTACATTCCTTCCACACTAGAACTGTATCAGCTGAAAACTACTTCAGAGTGCAGAGCACTTGAGGGGGTTTCGTGTGTGAACTTGAAAAGCTGCCTGACAGTGGTCAGAAATATGTTTTGAGCTGTCAGCTGTGTGAAGTAACAGACTTATGTGAAATTGTGGCTGGAACAGTAAAGCAGATAAGGATACCCTTGAACTTGGCTACCTTCTGAAGTAGTTACTCATTCCAAACAATCCCAGCTGGTTTTACTGCTCCAGAATATGTATGTTTTGAAAAGTTTTCAATTAGGGAAAACTTCCAACTACACAATGGGTTTTGCATTTTAAGAAGTTTAAATCTTTTGGTGGTGCTTCTGGTCTCTCAAATGAAGAAATCCTCAGCATATTTATATCTAAGAGAGAAGATAATCATGGAACTGCCAAATTTCAGCTTCATTTTCAGTTAGTCAACAGGTCTCAAAGCTCATTTTTACCAGGACTCATGTTTTTAAAAAATTATAACAAAAAGAAATCTGAGGAAAATTAATTGCATTTTAATTCACCTAGTTCTACCTCTTCAAGACAGCTGTAGTGTAGATAAAAGTTATGGATTTATTTTCTAACTATAAATTTGAAGACAGATCTTTTGTCAGCTCTGCAGAAATATCAATAAGTTTAAGCAAACAGAATTTCAGTGAAATATTCACTCTTTATTGCACCCTTATTCCTCAAAGGGTTACAAGCAGATAACAACTACAGCCTCTGCCAAAACAAAACAAACAAACAAAAAAAACCCCAAGCAAACAAACCAAACCAAACCAAAACCAAAACAATTAAATTACAAGCCACAAAGTCACATTTCAAATCTAACAACAGTGTCCTTTGCAGTCCCTGTAACAGCCTCTAACAGCAGCCAATTGGCACAGGCTGTAACACAATGTAGTGGCTTATTTTACACTTTTGAAAGAAAAGAACAGCACTCAGACTCCCTGACTCTGAGCGATTACTTGTGTGCTCAGGTTAAGCCTGTCTGGTCCTCTAATAACTACCAAGAGCTTACAAAGGGCTAGAAAATTATTTCTTATACCTTGTGTTACCATTAACTCAGGATATGAGTAAGATGGCAAAATAAAGCCAAGTAAGATGGATCATGCAGAAGAAAAAGCCCTAGAGAAACTGAGAGAAAACATTTAGGCTAAAGTTTAAATTTCATTGCCATTTAAATCAGCAAAAGGCTGATTTGTAAGCAAAAGAGTCACTAGGGCATTGATATAAAGTAGAAGGAAGTACAGAACAAGATCGTAGTATATTCCAATAGTAGTCTTTTCTATGCTTAGAAATTAGACAAGGAAAAGTTTAAAGTCTCTTTTTAAAATAAAATATAATAAAAATGGAGTGCTTATCGAAGGGCCTATCAAGCTCCCGATTGCCACATCTACAGGTAAATGTAGTTGCAGAGATGCAGGTAAGAGAGAAATACTTGGTCTGGGGATTGTTGGGTTGTGGGTTTTTTTTATTTTTAACTGATTAAGGTAACTTTTAAAAAGAAATTCTCTTAAAGGACACATATTGGTTAAAAATAACTTTTTGGATTGTTGAGTCCAGAAAGAAACTCCCTCAAAGAAGTGAGAGACTGCAGAACTGGCTGACACGAGAGCTGTGCAGGCTTATCACAGAATCACAGAATGGTAGGGGCTGGAAGGGACCTCTGGACACCATCAAGTCCAACTCCCCTGCCAGAGCAGGGTCACCTAGAGCAGGTTGCACAAGATCACATCCAGGAGGGTCTGGAACCTCTCCAGGCAAGGAGAATCCACAACCACTTTGGGCAGCCTGTTCCAGGCTCTGCCACACTCACAGGAAAGAAGTTTTTCCTCCTGTTGAGATGGAACCTCCTGTGTTCCAGTTTGTACCCACTGCCCCTTGTCCTGTTGCTGGGCCCCACTGAAATGAATGTGGCCCCACCCTCTTGACATTTACCCTTTAAATATCGATCACTATTGATCAGATCCCCTCTCAGTCTTCCCCTCTCCAGGCTAAACAGACACAGGTCTCTCAGCCTTTCCTTATAAGAGAGATGCTCCAGTTCTCTCAACATCTTCATAGCCCTCCACTGGACTAGCAACCAGTAGTTCCTTGCCTCTCTTGAACTAGGGAACCCAGAACTGGACACAATACTCCAGATGAAGCTTCACTAGGGTAGAGTAGCTAGGGAGGAGAACCTACCTTGATCTGCTGGATACACTCTTCTTAATGCACTACAAGATACCATTGGCATTCTTGGCTGCAAGAGCACACTGCTGGCTCGTGGTTAACATGCAATCCACCAGCACTCCAAGGTCTTTCTCAGCAACTTTGCTTTTCAGCTGGTGAACCCCCAACCTGTACTGGTGCCAGGGGTTATTCCTCCCCAGGTGCAGGACCCTACGCTTGCCCTTGTTGAACTTCATTAGGTTCCTCTCTGCCCAACTCTCCAGCCTGTCCATCTCTCTCTGGATGGCAGCACAGCCTTTTGGTGTATCAGCCACTGCTCCCAGTTTTATATCATCGGCAGACTTGATGAGGGTACACTCCGTCCCATCATCAAGGCCACTGATGAACAAGAACGGGACCCAGTACTGATTCCTGGGGAATACCGCTAGCTACAGGCCTCCATCTAGACTCCACTGATCATAACCCTCTGAGCTCTGTCATTCAGCCAGCTCTCAATCCACCTCACTGTCCACTCATCTAACCCCCACTTCCTGAGCTTACCTATGAGGATGTTATGGGAGAGAGTGTCAAAAGCCTTGCTGAAGTAAAAGTATACAACACCCACTGCTCTCCTCTCATCTACCCATTCAGTCACACCATCATAGAAGGCTATCAGATCAGTCAGGCATGATTTCCCCTTGGTGAATCCATGCTGACCACTCCCAATAACCTTCTTTTCCTCCACATGCTTAGAGATGTCATCCAAAGTGAGCTGTGCCATCTCCTTTCCAAAGATGGAGGTGAGGCTGACTGGCCTGTGGTTTCCTGGTTCTTCCTTCTTGCCCTTTCTGAAGGCTGGAGTGACACTGAGTTCCCTCCAGTCTTCAGGCAACTCCCCTGTTATCCATGACCTTTCAAAGATGATCGAGAGCGGCTTACATGCCAGCTCCCTCAGCACCATTCCACATACTCACTCAGTTTGTACTTTTATTCCTCTGCTTTTCCAGTTTACATACCAGAAAGGTTTTTGCAGCAACCATTTTACTTTTATAAATCCCGAGGAAAATGACAGATGCTCACTCAAGCTTTATCTAAGACTCCCTTCTTCTCTTCTCATTGTCTTTCTTAATGTAAAATACATACTTATTGGGAGAAAAATGAAGCTGTATCACAGCTCACACAAGAGATCTGAATTCCACAGCAACTGATGCTATGACTCGTATCACAAGTTAAGGAAGTAATTGATGTCTCTGTGGGATCCTTATAATAGACATCCCTCCGGGGACAAATGAACAGCAGGTGACCACCACTCCAACTGTTTATGACAGGTTATAACTATGGCAGGAAAGAAGATAAGCCAAGAAATCTCTTCCTTCCCAAAATTGTCCCAGAAAAAAAAAAAAAAAAAAGAAAAGAAAAAAAGAAAACGATTTGCTATTGTCTTTAGGCAGGAAAAGTTTTGGCTTAAGACAGGCAAAATGCTGCCTATTACCATCATGAGGAATAGTGAATGTTCAAAACCACCTACACGTCTATTGTCATCACCTACATAGTATCAAATGATGCAACACTGATTTTTTTCTTGCAAGTTCTTTCCACGGGAAACCCAGAAATTTGACGCAGTAAATTGCTATTCAATTACATCAGCCAAAATCACAACCATTGATTGTTAAATGGGAGAGCTGGCAAAGATCTTCATATTTTATTGACCTTTCCTTGCCTTTCTTCACAATTTCCTCTGGTATCCTTTTGATATCCTTCAGGAGAATGAAGGCCCCACCTAAATTCATATTTTTGCATGCTTATCTTTTCTAAGGAATTGATTTTAAGCAAACTTTCCAAAGCAACAAGATTTTAATAGTGCCAATCTTCCTGAGGATAGATACTGTGAAAGGAGGGTAGATAATGAGTTGGCTACAGGCCCACCCTGTCCTGGTGGTGAGAGACAGAAATGCTTAGCAAATATATGTCCTGCAGTGTGCTGAACAGGAATACATGAGATAAAGATAAGTTCAGGCAGTCAAGTATGCAGACACTTGGGGTTGCAGGATTTGTCCAGCAGTGGTCAGAATTTTGTCCTGATTCAAAAGTACTCAAGTGTCAATCCACTGAGAACAGACTAATACAGAGCACCACACAGTGACCTGCTTGAGTAAGGATACAAATGTGCAGAATTTCTTGTAGGCATAGAGACAAGTCATCTACTAAACCAGAACTATCATGATTATCTAGAGCTAAATAGTTATGATTATTTAGAACTATGAAGATGATGAAGGGACTGGAATATCTCTCTTAGAAGGAAAGGCTGAGAGCCCTGGGGCTGTTTAGCCTGGAGAAGAGAAGCCTGAGAGGGGATCTTACGAATGCTTACAAATAACTGAAGGGTGGGGGTCAAGGAGAAGGGGCCAGGCTCTTGTCAGTGGTACTCTGGGATAGGATGAGAGGTAATGGTCGCAAGCTGGACCCCATGAAGTTCCAGCTCAACCTGAGGAAAAGCTTCCCTGTGAGAGTGACAGAGCCTGTCATAGTTATACTATGTTATACTCGACTAAATCACCTGACATATGCTGGAGATTTTGACTGTATGGATTGTTTAGGCTGCAGCATCTTCACCTGATGTATGAGAGTTTGTTCAGCTGTGTTAACTTCATCGTGAGCCTTAAAACCTTGGGTCTGGGTCCTGTTGTGAAGAAAGCTGTTCTCTTACAGTATTTAACACTGTACTCATAAAGGCCTTGTATTGACACATTTAACAATGGAATCAGATTTTTGTTCTGTGATGACTCTCCAAAATTCCTTAAGGCAAAACATGGAGCAAGACTTTACAGATCGCAAAGCGTAGGAGCTCACTTTGATAGATAAACCGACCAAATACAGCATCGTTGGAAGTCTGATCCAAAACCATCTTAAGAAGGGAGCTGGATTTGCTGCAGCATGGCAGATGATGGGTTTTGCACTCATGAACAGGAGCCACTGCTCTTTCTTACGTACTTTCTCTCACTAGGAGATGCTGAGAGCACTGCCAATCCGTGCTGTTAGCTGATACTCATCAAGCAGAAGTCTGACCTTTTGTGGCTTCTCCCTCCCCCAGGGAGCATCCTGTGCCTCCGTGCAAAGAAACGCAGGAACCCAAGGGACACAAAGAACAAAATATCCTTATTGACCACAGAAAAGCAGACATCCACCTCACACAGTGATCACCTCGCTTTCATCAGAGCTTCATGCACCACTTACAGATGCCTAAAGCCAGGCTGGGTTTCTGACCCCCACATCTCTTTGCAATTACTCAGCAGCACACAGTTTTATCCTGCTATGGTTAAGAGGACAACACGTGTGTGTCCACCTTCTCTGGCTTGGGCTTTTGCCTTTATTGATTATGATCAGCTGTAAAGCCTGTGAATTCTGGGTGCTCCAGGGGTTTTTTTGACAGCTAACTAAGCCTGAGGCAAACACAGACTCATGCAGCTCCAAACAATCCTACCTGGGTTTCTTCCTCCTCCCCCTTCCATCACGCACTGCATTTAATGGTAATTGTTTATGATAAGGAGATTGTAATTAGGCACATTCACTGGCAAAAGTGTCCAGCATTTCATATGCCAAGCATGTGCCACCAGCACAGTCAAGATACTTCCAAAGAGTCTTTTAAATTTTTATTACTTTCTTACAGCAGATAAAGAATCCCTTCCCTCTATGCACACATACATTTATGCAGCTGAACTCCATTTTCTTGTGACAGCTGATTCAAATACAGCCCAAGCTACTAACACTGCACAAATGCAGTTGTTGGTTCTACCCAAGTAAGTAGAAGACAAATGTCACAGAAACCAATGGAGTGAACTTTTACAATGGCAGTCAAGCAGAGAAATTTAGAGCTAAGCATATACACAGACAGCTGTTCATCTGTGGGTGAGAGACTGTGTGCTGATCTTGCATTTGTAATTGCTGCTCATGCTGCAAAGGTTATGAAAGGATTTCAGAAGGTGTAATAGAATCATATAACAGTAGGGGTTGGAAGGGACCTCTGGAGATCATTGAGTCCAACCCCCCCTGCCAGGGCAGGATCACCCAGGGCAGCCCACACAGGAACAGATCCAGGTGGGGCTGGAAAGTCTCCAGAGCAGGAGACTCCACAACCTCTCTGGGCAGCCTGTTCCAGGCTCTGTCACCCTCACAGGGAAGAACTTTTTCCTCATGTTGAGGTGGAACTTCATGTGGTCCAGCTTGTGAACATTGCCTCTTGTCCTATCCCAGGGCACCACTGAAAAGAGACTGGCCCCATCTCACTAGTGCAGAGTAGAGGGGGAGGAGGACCTCCCTCAACCTGCCAGCCACACTTTTCTTTATTCACCCCAGATATATAAGAACATAAGGAGAATGCACGTAGAAGAAAGAGTTACCTTACAAGCGCACACAGATCCACAGAGACCCAGAGAAGACAACACTCCTGTGAGAAGGGGAGTTTTGCCTTTGTAAAAGACCGACAGTGCAAATGATAATCTGAATCTTATGTTAATACTATTTAAAAGTTGCTTATTCATTCAAGCCATCAACGTGTTGACTCATTTCGGTTTGGTTGGAGGTAACAGCTGTATTCTCCCATGAGTTCAAGTTTCAACCAAATTAGACTGGAAGTTAGGATTCTTTGCCCCTGGCTGACAGTCTTCTACGGCTGTCAAGACAGCAGAAGGCTTTCTCCAGGTAAATGAGAGATCTGCATTGCTATGGCACAGTTCCTGCTAATCCTTTTATCTGATGCTGCCATCAGTGAGACTCACCAAGGAAGAAATACATGCCATGCCCACAATTATACCTACTCTGCTAATTGAGTTTCTTTGCAAAACAATAAGCTTCTAGGAAAAAAAAAAGGAAAAAAAAAAAAAGCTTTATGCAACTGACAGAACTAATGCCTCAGTCTCTTGGATCTCACTGCAAATGTAAAGAACAAAACCACTCCAGCTGCATATTTTACAGGATTTAGAGAAGAAAAAAAAAGCCTTTTTCTGAGCTACAGGCACTTGTATAAACATTTTTTCCAGTTTAGATTGATCTGAAAGATGGCTACTCCCCTTCATTAAAAAGAGATGCAATCAACGTTTGGAAGGGGATAGATTTCACAACAAATTATCAGGCAGTTAGGACCTTCAACTTTTATCATTTTACTTAACTAATGGAGCTCAGTAAACACATGTGTCTGAGAACCTCAAAGGCAGACTATGCATCACCCAGCCTTTATCCACCAGCCTATTCCATGTCATGTGGAGCAGCTGAGCCAAGGGTCCAGAAATGCAAAAAGCCTTTTAGCATTGCCCTTATGATCGAGACATTTGTGATATTTCAAGTCCACAGTATATAAAGAAGTACCCATAAAGTTTTCTGAGCAGTACTGCACAGTCTTCGTGTCAATGTCTGCGTATTATCATCTTCACAACTCCATCCTCAGCAAGAAGACATGACAGAAGGGAAGAATTTGCAGTGAACATTCACATGATATGTGAATTCTATGTGATTCTGTGATATGCTGTAGGAGCCAAGCAGTTGGTTTTCAGATGGCTTTTCATCACGTGTCAGTTTGGGAAAATGGTGAAGCAGAAGAAAAACATCAGGAATATGTTTATTAATTTCATAACGATAACCTTTTTCCTCTAGCAATGCTACTTAATTCATCATCCAGTTAGCGTGCTCCAATAAAATGTTCATTTTCAGGACAGCAAAAAATGCGTGCACTTGTTGAAGGTTATGAAAAGCACCAGATTTTTAATTCACTTTGATGCAACTCCAAACAGCAAGAGAAGTGTTTGACACCCTGAAGTAACAGCTGCTGGCATCAAAATAAAAGTTCTCTCCTATCTGCATATAAGGTATTTGCTTGAAACAAATGAAGTGGATTGATCATCTTGCAGTGCAGGGTCCAAGGACCACATTTCATCTCTTGAAGTACTCCATTATGGAGAAGGTTGAAGGACACATAGGCATAGATACACTCCACTTCAGAATTTTAAACTATACATCTAAATTAAAAGCTCAAATGCCCACAACTTCTATTAAGCAAGGAAAATAACAGGAAGTAATTCTGACCTTATATCAGCTGACTTCATCTTCTAAAGGTACCTCTGTTCTACACTAACAAGACCTCTAGCTTAACCATCTTGTGTTTGGAAAGGCATCCAGCATCTGGATACAAGGAGAATGAAACTAGTCTACATTGAACTCATGTTTAAATATCTTTTAAAAGAATCTCTTTCCAGCATATCTTTTCTGTTGTGCAGCTCAGTAAATAAAGATTTGGTCCATATCATACAACCTTTTGCCTCTGTTTTTCACAAAATCACAGAATGGTAGGGGTTGGAAGGGACCTTGAAAGATCACCGAGTCCAACCCCCCTGCCAGAGCAGAATCACCTAGAGCAGGTCACACAGGAACATGTCCAGGTGGGTTTTGAATATCTCCAGAGAAGGAGACTCCACACCCCCCATGAGCAGCCTCTTCCAGTGTCTGTCACCCTCACCGTGAAAAAGTTTCTCCTTATGTTTCCATGGAACCTCCTCTGTTCCAGCTTGCACCCCTTGCCCCTTGTCCTGTCATTGGACATTGCTGAGCAGAGCCTGGCTCCATCCTCCTGACACTCTCCCTTTCCATACTTATCAACATTAATGAGGTCACCTCTCAGTCTCCTCTTCTCCAAGCTAAAAAGACACATCTGCCTCAGCTTTTCCTCATCGGGGAGATGTTCCACTCCCTTCATCACCTCTGTGGCTCTGCACTGGACTTTTTCCAGCAGTTCCCTGTCCTTCCTGAACTGAGGGGCCCAGAACTGGACACAATATTCCAGATGTGGCCTCAGCAGGGCAGAGTAGAAGGGAAGAAGAACCTCTCTTGACCTACTAACCACCCCTTCTAATACACCCCAGGCTGCCATTGGTCTTCTTGGCCACAAGGGCACATTGCTGGCCCATGGTCATCCTGATGTCCGCCAGGACCCCTGGGTCCCTTCCCCCTGTGCTACACTCTAACAGGTCAGTCCCCAGCCTGTACTGGTA
>JAAGNO010015184.1:13770-23923 GCA_033439905.1 Ceryle rudis
AACAGGTCAGTCCCCAGCCTGTACTGGTACCTGGGGTTATTCTTCCCCAGCTGCCAGACTCTACACTTGCCCTTGTTGTATTTCATTAAATTTCTCCTCGCCCAACTCTCCAGCTTGTCCAGGTTTTTCTCAACTTCCAAGGCATTAACAGCAATTGTCCCTTACCCCAGAACAGAGCTGTGATTCCCTGCTTCCCTCTTTGTGCTAAGATAATGGTGCCAACCAATCCAGCTCTTACAGCAGACTGTTTCATCTGCTCAGTCAATAAAGGTTTGCATTCCTTTGGAAAAAAAAAAAATAAAATCAATCTTACCTATTATGGGAGGTAATATCTAAGGCATGATAAAGAGCATTAAATACTAAAAGCAAGCCTAATGTTTAGGTTGCTCTTCAATTATGAAAGATTATGACCTTTTCCTGAGATATGTTTGCAATGGAAGCTTTTGCTGCAGACCTTTGAAATTCAGCAGAGAAAGCCCTTGAGCTAAAAAAAAGAAAGTGCTTTCCCCTTTGTCTTATGAAATTCCATTCGATTTTAGCTGCAATCTCAACTGTTAAAAAAAAAAAAAAGACACATTTCCTTTCTTTCCCCTACACTCCCCAGAATATAAGAGCAGCTGTACTAAGTCAGACTAAAAGTCCATCTAGCTCAGTTTTCTGCGTAACAGTGGCCAATAGCAGATGTTAAGGAAGAACATATGGAATATAGGGCATATGCACAGTGATGTGCTCCTGTAAGACTCCCAGTTTCTGACAGCAGTTTAGGGACTTCCTGAGCCTAAATTAAAGCCCACCATTCTGTATATGTAATGAGATGGTAAATTCCCCAAGTGCATTACTTTGTATCTATCAACATGAATTTTATCTGCCCGGTCCCTCGGTATTATCTGATCATTCTGCAGTTCTTTAGACTCCATTTTATTCATTATTTTTATAACTCTCAACGATTCTGTACCATCATCAGTCTTTGTCAAGTCACACTTCATCACTTTCACACAGTATTTAGTAATCATAGAATCACAGAACCACAGAATAGTTTGGCTTGGAAGGGACCTTAGAGATCATGTAGTTTCAACCTTAAGTGATACCTTAAGTGACAGAGTTCTGGAACAAGACTCAACCAGGAATCTCATGTCATTCTAAAAAATATGACCATATAAGCTTATTCTTCATTTTATTGATAATTTTCATACCATGATAGCTTTAACTCTTTAAGAAGCTTTAGTAGGGACACAAAGGGTGGGGGGTTTTTAATCTTCCTACACAATATCAATGAGGGCAACCCTACCCACATAGTCCTTTACGCCTTCCAAGAACTCAAATGGATTTGTGCAGGAGACACTTTATTTTTTGAAAGCTGTGGTGGTTCTTTCCCACCATCTGTGTGTGTACTCATTCTCAGTTTTCTTATTGTATATAACTGTATTAGGTATTGTATATAAATGTATTATTGTACTTTCCCGGGACAGAAAACAGACTTAATGACTCATAGCTCTCTGGAATCCTGGTCACAGCACACTGGTGCTACGGGCTCAGTTTTAGCTGAGTTCCTTTAGAGGTTGTGGGTGAACAGCTACAACAATTTGCTACTACTCTTTGCACTGTGCCATAGTGAAATATCTTCTGTTAATCCTGTTAATACAGGATTTTCAGGTACTTCCTCCAAGTCATCCTACAGAAAAGATTCCCCTTGCATGTGCTCTCCTCTAGCCCACAGTGAGCAGGATCCCAGCTGGCACACGCACCTTCACCTTCAGATTTACCTAAAGCAGCGAATACCTTGTGTCCTGTGAACGTCTCTGATCTAGCTGGCTTTCAAAGTGACCACTGGGGACCAATTTAGGACCACTAAGCTCTGAAGGGTATCTAAAAGTTTTGCCATGTTGTTCTGAAATACACACTCCTGTGATTTTAAAGTCAACTGCAAATTAAACACAACTCTTTCAAATTAGGGGATCAAAAACTAAGGATGTCTGTTCTCTAAGCTACAAAAATATGTTCATAAACCAGCAGCTGCTATTTATGCCCTTTGCACATTACAAAATTACTCCAGTCATTTGATTAAAAAAATAACCTGCACAACAGTTTTGTGTTCAAAAGCAGCCGGAGGGTGAAAGCATCTTTGGTTTGAGAATGGCCTGTTTAATTCTGCTGTCTGATCAGTCTGTAAAGTACTATAAATCCTCTTTTTCACTGATACAGCCTCTGGACAATCATAATAAGGCATCTGCCAAACAAAGGGACTCCCTTTGGCATATCTCGCAGGGGACACAAGACTTGAGCGTAATAAATAAAGGGCAATTTTTAAAATTCAGACTACAATCTGCAGTCCTCCTTAGCTCTTCCATTTCTATACCAAACAACCCCTAACTAGGGAGCTGATGCTTAATCTTCACTTTAATATGTTAGCTTTTCAAAACTGAACACATGCACGCGGATGACTCTGCAACCAGCAGTGGAAAATAAAATATTATTTAGGACCACATGTAAGCGAGTCCCACTAAAATTCTTACTCTATCATTTAATATTTTCAGCTTGCTATAGATCGCTGTACCTAAAAGCATGTTTGTATGCAGAAATTATCTAAGCAAAGCTGGATGTTTCAGAAAGGCAACAGAGATAAGAAGCAGCTTAAACTCCTGTTCTATGGAGCATGTGATTATTTTGGCAACTAAAAAAACCCCAAAGTTTTATGGCAGAAAGAGGGGCGGCTGTAACTGGCTTTAAATTTAGAATAGAAACAGCCAAATGTGCCAATTCTCACATATTTACTGAAAAAGTAGTTAAGCATTGGAACTGGCTGCTCAGGGAAGTAGTGGAGTCACCATCCCTGGAGGTGTTCAAAAAACACCTAGATGAGGCTCTTTGGGTCGGTTTTAGTGGTCTTGGAGATGCTGGGTAGTAAGATGGACTGGATGATCTTGGAGGTCTTTTCCAACCTTAACAGTTCTATGATTCTATGTACAACAGTGTATCAGCCTAAGAAATCTACTAAAATGAGTAATTATTGAATGTATAAAGTCTAAAAGTCCAACATAGACATCAAGAACTTATTTCCTAAAGTGTCAGAAAGGTGTGTAACCCAGTACGTCAGCACTTTCAATCTGCAGGCATACTGAAAACTACATCAGTTCTTGCAACATTAAGCTCTGAGCATAGACAGTTTGCAATGAAGGCCTTGAGTTCTGCTCAGCCAACACCTCTAACCCAGGTCCTCAGTCTTGGATCACACCGACCTGCTCCAGACTTTGTACAGTAAACACGTAGGTAGTTCTGAATTTCTATTCCACCACAGCTTTGTTAGGGCATTCAGTGGAAAACTGTAACGTTAATCTGGTCCTTGTTCTAAATTAGACACAACTTTAAAAACCTCTACCCCTTCACAAGTGGAGGATGGTGGCAGCGCTTAGGTTGATGATGGGCAAGAGAAGGGAATTTTTGGTTTGTTTCTTGAGAAGCAGCTGGTTTGCTCCTTAAATTCACCAGAGTGATAGGGACAGCTAAAATTACAGTCTTGCGTGGAGTTAGGGTCACAAAAGTCTCCACAGGTTCTGAAAGACACCTGGTAGCTAATTAGGACAGTGTAGCAAATTATTATTGTTATTATTATTATTGTTAGGTAGGTTTCCTAGGTTAAAGATTTCTCTGCAAGCAAGGCAATTGCTGTAGAGTTCATTTGTCAGTGATTCCTCATGCCAAGAAGCCAGGTTGAAGCTCTTGGGCAACTGGCTGCCCCATATATGAAAATCATAGAGCAAAAGTCTTCAAGCAATGCAGGCAACCCCTCAAAATCCAAGCTGAATGAAGAGCTGTCCAAACTATTCCTTATTAGGTACCACAAAATTAAAGAGTTGATAAATAAAGTTGGATTATAGAGTTAAGAATATAGTTCTCAGTGTTTAATTTTGTCATCTTCACCTGACAGTGGGAAAAAGAAAAAAAAAAAAAGAAAAATCAGTAACCTAATTCTACATCCTTGATCTCTGAGCCACACTCCACAAATTAGGATTCCAGTCCAATCCTAGATATATAGAAGAGAAGAAAGGATGGAACAGCAACAGCTGTATCATTTCTGGACCTAGTTTGAGTGTGAAGAAAGATCAGATTTTGCTCCCAAACTCTGAAACATTTCTTTTTTTTCTCAAAATATTAATGAAATAAAATTCTTTAGGTTTGTTGCTGAGGCTTCTAATCTTTTATCAGCATAATGGAACTACCTGAGTGCACAATGTAAAGATAACAATCAGAAATGTTCTTACTCCAAATCATGATCTGCTCTGAAATTGTTATGTTTATACATTACAAGTTGCAACCATCAAAATACCGAGTTGCTGGAGGTTTAGACAAAAGGTTTAAAGACATTTACTTTGTGTTACTATTGGCTGTGCTTAACTATTTAAGAGACACAGTAACAAAAATCAGCGAGCAGCACATGAGTCGTCAGCCCCTGCAATATTCCCCGCACACTTCAGAAACATTTTGTGGATGGTAAGTACCAAACACACATCGAACTCACCATTCATGCGCCAAGCCTCTCTGTGCACTAGTGAACTGCTGGTATACCGCATTTGCAATTACACTGCAGGAGGGTTGGACACCTCCATGGTTAATGGCCAGTGAAACCCGTAGTGGCACCCATCCTTCTGCCCAGAGTTCCTGGGCTCCATCACCATGAGATGCAGCTGCTGTTCCTGCTCCTTTCCCTCCTCACCTCTCCATCAGCCCCTTAGCCACTCCCTTAGTTAGAAGCTAGCTGACATATAGGTGCTATGCCTGTGTGCCTCCCCTTCTAAGGACTACCTTAGTCAACCTTATGACTCCTTTAAGTCCCACAATGAATCATTCCCCCCCTCCTGGACAGACATGGGGATGTATATGGGGGATGGAGGTACCTAATTAGAAGCTAGAATTCATACAGCACAGCAACAGACACATTACAGGATGCCCAAGTTTACAGCTTTAGCTTAATGTCAAAATTTTAGAGCAATTTTCTCAGGCTTTACATTTCCTTTCTCTTTGATATGAAATATAGAGTAATTGGATTATCTAGTAGCTCAAACAGGTGGCACTGCACAACTACACGGCTCTTCAAAATCACCTTGGAGCCCCAAGGTTAGGAAAGATTCCACTCAACTCCAGTTCACCTTCAGTGAAATCCAAGTTGCTGAAACACAATCACATAGCAAATTCGGAAGACCTACAATCTATGTTAATGTGTATTCAATACATTCACTTCCTTTAAGCTTAACCTTTTAAAAACAAATGTTAGATAATTATTTACATAGCAATTTTTTTCCAGAACACCAAAAGCTTAAATATTCATACATTCCATCCCCATTTTCCATGGGACACTTCCAATCTTAAGTTTCATTGCTTCTTTAATGCTGGCAAGGAGAAATTAATTGCATTAATTCCTTAATTCTTCAACGAAGGAATTTAACTTTGATTTTTAAGATATGACAGTTTCCTAATTAATTTTATTTGAGAACTTTCTTCCCTGAAAAAGAACTTCAGGCAAGGTTATGTGTAACTATATATTTTGCCTTTGTTTGGAATCCTTATGGCACTCAATTTTTTTTAGCACTTTCAAAGTAATTAATGAAGTCAAAAAGTCTCTTGTGACATCACATTCCAGCCATGCTAAAGCCTCCTGCTTTAATCTCCACTCTCTCAGCCTGAAGTAAATAAGTGCTGCTTAGCTTAGCTCAGTGAAATAAATTAGTGCAAGAAAAATCAAGTCGCTGATGTGCTTCCTTCTGTGGTTTTTTACACTTGCATGAAACTTCATGCCAGTGGCTCCCAAGATAAACATAACAGTGTTCTATACAACTGTAGAAATGTTCAAATAAAGCGAGGCAGGGGAAAAAAAAAAAAAAACCAAAATCTGGCTTTTTGCCAATTTCAAGCAGCACAGAAATATGTTATTCTCATCCACTCCAGGTTTACAAGTTTCGCTGTGAGCAAAACACATTTTTCGCTGCATCCTTCCCTAAGTAATTTTCCCAGGGTAGAATCTGGTTCTTCCTTGAAGAATTTTGCTTTGCAAAAAAACCAAAACAAACAACAACAACAAAAAACCTGCTAGAACTTTTTCTCATTAAAAGCACTTTTGTGGAGTACATTAGAATGAAACACCCTCTCCTAACCACCTAATTATATGCTAGCATCTATAGAAATCAGAGACAGGTAGTGGCAAAGTAAGAGTTCTAAATTCTTCCCTAAAGGTTTCTTTTCTTAGCACTTCCCCAGTCTGCTGGAGCATGTGCTAGCCAAGTAGCTCAGAGACATCCACCTGAGGATGCCAGAAGAGTCTTATTTTTAGACTAGAAGAGAGTGAACAAATCATCATTCTTTTTGGTAAGATATAAAAGTTCTCAAACTATCTTTCTTGAGTAAAAGACATTTATTAGCATTGCACAGTCCAAGCTATTACGCTGTTCTGTAGCAACATTGAGACTAGTTCAATAGTCTAGGAAAAGAGAAAAAAACCCTTCTGTCTCCCAGCTGCTAATTCACTGCAAGTGGGGTTATAACCATTCCTTGTACAAAATAAGGAGCAGATTCTTTTTCCAGTTCTCTGTGAATGATATGAGAAAAGCCCCTCCTTCATGCTGCTGAGGGATGCCTATACCCAGGTCATGTAGGTAGCATCAAGCTAGCTTGTTCATAAAGTCCACATAGCACAGGCAAAGTAGCACAGAGCTCAGCTACAAAAGCTTGTGAAATAAAAGCACTAAGAAATAAAGTAAATATTCAATAATTAACCCAAACAGAGCTCTTGTAGCTGCTATGGCCAAAGTGCTACTGGGCCTTAGGCTACATTGCTTAAAGCTGCTGAGGAATGTCTTAATTTATAGGCCACGTCCTTAGCATTCCTCAAATTTCCTTTGTGCTCCACCCTGACTGGATGCAGATCCAACAAGGCACCAGTGATTTATTTTTCATATGAAGTTGACAAAATCATATACGTCCAGTAGCTAGGTTCTTTCTCTATAGTTCTTTCATTCCATGCCAATGAGGAGAGGGTTTTGTTCTCTGATCTGACATGCTGGAAGGTTTGCTTTCTTTGCTTTTCTGTTTAGATTATACAAATTAAATACAATCAGATCTCATGCCTGTGATCTAAAGTGCTCACCGATATATCATATTTTGCTGTGTGTAGCGTGCTTTACAGATGCAGAGAGAGCAGAGACCAAAAGGGGACATTTTCCTCTCTAATACCTGTTACGGAAACTGGACTTGGTAAATCAGTGGCTTAACCTGTCATAGAAAATAAGATGCTTTTCTAGACAGTTCTCAGTACACAGACTTAAAAAACTAATACAGGAGAGGTAAAGGAAGCACAAAAATAGTTCTCAGCAGATCCAAGATGATAAACCTGCTGCATTAAAAACTAAAATAAATAAAATAAAATCAATTGCTTTTTCCCAAGTGGTCACTGAGAAATGGCACATGTCAATGCATTTCATCAAGGGAATAAATGTAAGGAAAGTGTGGCTAAAAGAAGAGCTGAGGGCCAGGGCTCCAAAGGTAACATTGACTCACAGCCTTCAGAGGGTGTGTTTGAGTTATTTCGGTGTCCTCTGTGAGCTGTGAACCTTCTAAGGGTTATATTTCCCTAAATCTACCTCCAACACATGATTTCAAAGGCTTGATCTCAGGCTGAATGTTCCTGTGCACTCACAAATATGATGCTTCTCTACCTGAAGTTTAACCTGAGGCCACTAGAACAGCAGGCATGCATCCATAGCATCAGGACTGGCAAGGCTGAGGTACAGACCATAACCAACTTGCACACCCCGTACAGTCAGAGTGGGGTATTTAGCACACGCTCGTTGATGGGTCACACACGCCCCGCTGACTTCAGCCTAACTCAGCACTTAACTGGGAGGCCGCCCATACACATGCAATAGTATCAGAGCTAAAGTGCAAATCTCGTGGCTGACCAGGATTTTTCTTGGTTTTAATATATGGTGGAAAACCAGACATGCCTTGCATGCATATTGAATCCCAGCAGTAAATCCTTTAAGATACAGTGTTGCTGAAAATTTCAGAGTTGAATATAATTCGGCAAACCAGATACACCCTCTGCATGTACTCTCTGAACTTTCCCCTGCTGAAAAAAAAATCATGCCTTCCAAGTATTTCAGAAATGAAAATACCCCATGCAGGTTATATTAAAATATGTGAAAGAATATAAAATGTATGCCCAGTCAAATGCAGCATTGAGGTTGCTCAATCAACCACTCAGATCAGGAAATTCCAGAAGTTAATGGTCCATGGTCTTCTCTTCTATAACTCCATTGAAGCTATTTTGCATTCCCAGAACTCACTGACATAAAACATATGAAGCATTTCCATTCATTTTCATTTCTTAATGTTTGTGTCACTTAAGTCGTTGTTGAGCCTATTAGAAGATTCTATCTGGACAAGTTAACAACAGGATAAAACAAAGTTAAATCCCATCTGGGTGTATAATCTTTGCAGGAGAAACCTGAAATCGAGAGAAAGAGGTCCAAAGACCAATGAAGCACCTCACAGCTCAGGAGTTAGATTAATTTCCTATCTCTCCTACAGATTTCCATGCAGCCTTTGGCAAATCACCTCAGTTTCCATGTACTGTTCTATTCATTTATTCCCATACTTGTAATTAATACAGAATAACTTAATTTCAGCTTGATTTGCTTTATTTCCTTCAACAAGGACAATGAAATAAGGCAAGCCTGAAGCTGGCAACAGTCACATTTTTTACTCAGTTGAACATTTATGTTTAAATCATATCAAAAGGAGCATATCTTTCTAACACTGTCATGATGTAAGGAGCTCCTATAATGCTTTTTGAAAATTCAAACCAGACTTACTAGTCATGGAAAAACATCAATTTGAAAGGACCTTTAGAGAAGCAAGACTGGCTTAAATAGGATTAGAACTGGAGTTTGAATGCATGAAGGAAATTTGGACAATTATCCCATTGACTTCTCCACTGTCAGGATGTCACCTAGCACTTGTATTACGTTAGCACTGCACATTCACCAGCAAGAAATGCACATAAGTTTAAGTTTCCTGAAAAACATTGAAAATCTTTATATCAGTCATTTCTGTTGACTTCTTTTATTTCAGGAAATAAGACAGAAAAGAACCCTTTCTATTGTATTTTAGTTCCTAACATTCTGTTCTGTTACATTTTCCCCAACTATTGCAACAGTTGAGTGGGGAATGCTTAATAGGTTTAGATTATTTTTTTTTTAATGTAAAATATATTTTGAAGCAATAATATGTAAATTATCCTTTTATGTATTTGAAAACACCTTTTACGTTTCCCCTAACCTACTTTTCTAGTGAAAAAAAGCTTATCAACTCTACTTCAACAATTGTCATTGTCTCAACTGCTAAAAGATACTCCCCTAAAACTGTAAACTCTTCGGTGTTTGCTTACAGAAGTTGAGCTGAAACATACTGGCAGTGCCAAAAAGCTACAGGCACTGTTGACTTACATGACAAATTTCTCCTAGCATTTTTTTGTTTCACGTTTCTTGTTGATTAAGTATTTCCTATACCTCCACATAACTCTTTCCACCTCTTCAGAGATGTGAGATACACACATGGATTTCTCAGACTCTCTTTCTAAATGCAGAATATACTTGCTATATTTAAAGACTGCATACCTTTCATGTGTCCTCACAGCTTCTCTGAGTTGGATTGCAACGTTGTCAAATGGATGCTTTTACTAGAGGGAGTGGTTTACAGGTGGTTAAAAATATATTGTCTTCTAAGACAGAGCAAAACATTGATATCATAAGAATGTTATATACTGAGATAGTCAAAATATCCCTAGGACATCCCTTTTTGTCAAGTATGTATGATAGGTCTAGTTAGAGATGCTCTGCTTTCCTTTTCAGATGCCATTTCTATTCTAGTGTAAACACAGAATTTAAAATATTTTCAAATAAATGAAGGAAAAAAAAAAGCAAATCACAAAACCCCCAAACAAATTAACAACAAAAACCAAACCAAACCAAACAAACAACAACAAAAAAAAAAAACAAAACAAACAAACAAAAAAAAACAAACAAAAAAAAAAACAACCCACACACAAAAAAAAAAAAAAAAAAAAAGGAAAACAAAAACAAAACAAAACCCTGTTCTTTTTTCG
>JAAGNO010015186.1:0-11552 GCA_033439905.1 Ceryle rudis
TGCCTTGGAGAGCCCTCATCTTCATCGCTACCCATCTCCCAGCACCCATGGGTGCCCCAGAACCCCCTCATCTCCCCCCCCACCCCCCTCCCCGCCCCCCTGGGGGCCCCGGGGCACCCCCCCCCGCTGGTCGGGCTGCCTCTTGGGCCCCCCCCGGCCGAAGGGCTTCGCTGAAGCCTTTCCCGTCCCCCTCTTTGAGCGGTGTGTGGAGATGCCAGAAGGGCTGGAGGTCCGGTGCTGAGCTTCCCAGGGCGGTGCTGGGCTAGGGCTCACACTCTGCTTCCCACCACAAGCTCCCAGAGTGGTGGGGGTCGCTGTCCCCCCAGCAGAACCCCTGCCTGGCTTCCTCCTGTGCCACTGCAACTTGCTTCTGTCTGGAGCGCGGAGCACAGTGAGCGCTGGGCTGAGTTTATATCCAGGAAGGGCTCAGAGATGATTCTCACTGGTGTTTCACTGCGAATGAGGAGATATTCCTGGGAGGATCCAGCACCTGCCCCAGCAAGGGACAACTTCACAAGCAGTCTCCTGCGTCAGTGCCGTGCCACCAAGCCCCAGCTGCACAGGCAGACCTTCAGAGAAGTGCAGGCAGCATCTTTGCAGCTCCCTTTCAGAAAGGCATCTTTCCACCCCACAGTTCTTGGAGCAGTTTCAGAGTTCTGAGCTTAGGAGACCATATGGGAGAACAAAGACAACTGGGCTGTGAAAAAAATGCAAAATGATTTCTGTTTACGACAAGGAATGGAGCCTGAAGGAAGCTCCTCCATCCTTGGACAGAGTATATTCCTAGGAAATGTAAGGGAGACCCTTGGTTGAGACTCTGCACCCCTGAACAGAAGGTGAAGGTGAAAGGAGGGCTGGGGGGATACCCCTGAGGCTCCCGTGCAGACCCTGAAAATCCAGACACCTGGGTTTCCAGCTGCTAGCTTCCTTTCTACCACTTAGTTTACTCATCTGAGGTTTTGGGCAGCAAAATACCACACTGACTTGACTCTCCACTCAGGACTTAAGTTTAGTGATTGTTACGAAAGAATCATGTAGTGAGAGCTATTGGACGTTACTTGCGTTAGGTGTAAAGGACCAGACTACAGAAAGAAATCTCTAAGCAAGGTATTTTTACAGGGTTACTTTTCTGTTCTCCTTAGTCATATGTAATTCCCCAAAGATAAGTCTTAACTGGTTAAGAAATGAATCTTTTTCTTCTCTGTATATTTTACTAGCTAAGTTGCTCTGCTCAGAGATGTGTTACACTGCATTACGTAAGATAATTCACTGAAGTCTGTTTAAAAGACTTCTTTCTGAAGTCTTCACAGCAATTTATATTAGTCCCATCTAATCTGCTATCAGTGAGAGAATTTCCATTGATTTCAGTAAGAAGAGAAGCTGGACCTTAAAACGTGTATTTAAATAGCTAAGTCAGATCCAGAACTCATTAAAATCCCAGTAAGGTTTGCCAGTGACTTCATTGTGAGCAAGACTGGCATTCTGTATTTTGCATAGAACAACATCAGCATGAGCATGACACCAGTTAATAATTAGTTGAAAAGCACTTCAGTTAGGTAACTGAATCTGATTTGGTATCTCCTCCAGCAAAGAATCACTCATTCCTGAAAAAGTCCTCAGAGACGTGCTGAGTTTTACCTGGGCTTTCATTAAAGTCTTTACATTCCAATAACACCACGCTGATATTTTTCATGTGTAGCTTCTCCTACATGGTTTTAACATAAAAGATGTCTTGCTTTCAGTGTTTTAAGTTTGAAAATTATGGTGTTGGGGTCAAATAAGATCATCAGTTGCATTTAGTTATGAGATTAGGAAGAGAATCCCATAAATTATAGTCGTACATTCAAAATAGAGATGTGTGTGTGTATTTACACATGCATATATATGGATTTACTATTACCTTCATCGTTTTTGGTTCAAATATGTGTTTGGACAAGGTTTACTTAGCTCATTTAGTTATACCAAGTTGGTGGTTTTTAGTCTTCATTTCTCAGGCTGGCCAAAAAATCAACAACTAATGTATTATGCTGGATCGTGTGATATGACTATTTGTTCTTTCCATAATTATAGGTTACCCATGTTTCAAAGTATACGGATATAGATAAAAACAGGGCTGAGATGTAAAAAAAGCACAAGTGAAAAAAATATCGTGTGGTTTCTATATTTTCCCCAGAAGCACAAATTGTTGAGTAAGGAGATTTTCAAAAGCCAGAAATTGCTATGAAGAAAACCAAAGCTGGAATCCAATGCTAGAGGAGGCTGCATCTGGCAGAACAAAGTTTGGAAAGAGATTTTGCTTTCAGTGGGATCCTGTGTTTCCCCACAACATAGCATATGTCGTCTATAAAGACAAAACTTGCATGCATGAGATGCAATCACTGCTAAAATCAACTTCACAATTAGGAAGCACCTACACAATGCTGCTGTGCAATTCCGTTGGTTTTCTTACTTATTTGCTGAGGAAGATAAAGGTATGAAAAAAGAGAATTTCTAACTTCATGATTTTAAGATGGTACATCTCATATAATAATACCAAGAAGCTGACAGTGACAATGTGAGAATTTTAATGTGTAACCCCTTCTTCCGTAGGCCAAGTGCTGCCAGAAACTGAAAATAGGATTCACAGAACAGCTCCTTCTCTGCCTGGTTTAAATTGTGCAAGATCTGAGGGGTTAGTAATCTTCAAGCTGTGGGTTTCTTTCTTTAAAGAGTTAAAAGCTCTCACGCTCTAAAATGCAAAGTTAGGAAAGTTTTGCTTCTGTGTATTAGGAAATAAACTTTATTTGAAAGCCAAAAGCACCAGAGTGTTAAGCGGTAAGAGGGTTGAAATCCATCATTATTTTAGAGTTTTAGCAGGGTGATGGTATGATAATCATGTCTTTCGTAGTGATGTTTTCTCATTTTCAGTGAACAGCTTATTAAATCATCACAGTTTGAATTCAGCTGAAACTGACAATGCTGCAAGGAAGTTCAGCTCCTGTGGCACTGTTAAATAGGCATTTGGATCAGGGCAACAACAGCTCTCGGCTGACACTGGTGTGATGGTACATAAATCAACAGGAGAAGTCTCACCACTGAGTGTTTGAAGAAATTTTGCTTGAGTTTAGTTTTTAAAATGATGCTTTAAACTTGAGTGTATCCCTTTGGTTGATCAGTGAAAAAGTCCCCTATGGTTTCTTCTGGGTTAATAAGAAACAGTGACAAACGTGCGACATTTTGGCCTTGTCTGAGTTGAAGACAGAGATCCTTAGAAGCGGGCTTTCACCCCGCACTCTGGGATCAACCTACACACCAAGCTCCCCACTGAGACAATTGCTTTCACCTTGTTCACACTCTTACCAAACCCACAAATGCTGGACAATGGCAGGTTATGGCTTTTAAGTGTCTCTTCTCTCCTGTTGACACAAACCCACAATGACACCTTCTTTTAAAAGCTTTTCAGCAAAAAAAAAAAATAATTCTTCCTAGTTAGACTCCCTGGATGGATGAAAATATAAATGACAGCAAAGTTGTGCTGCACAAAAGCTCCTAAGTTTTGTTGATTTTGAGTAGCGCAAGTCCCGTTATTAGATTATGCAGCACATAGGTTGAATGTCAACTTTGATTTTAGCATCTGTCGACAGTGTTTAAGAGAACTGGGACACATCAAAACTTGGCTAATGCTGACAGGCAAAACAGTAGACTGAAATTTCAGGCTATCAAGAAACCACACCCAGACCCCAAAACACATGTTAGAAGTAACTCTAATTCTGTGCTTCAGCTGAACAAGTAACCTTTTTCTGTGGTCACTTGTGATTTTAAGTTAAATGTGTGTGTATTTCTGGTGTGGGCTATGTATCAATTTACCACCTTTCTGCAGAGGTTTTTTTTCTGAGGCTACCTTCTGCTATGACTGCTTTCGAATGCCCTTCTCATCCTTGGCTTTGCAGGAGACAAGTAGCCTCAGACTATTAGATCCTATTAGATCCTATTTTTATTACTATAAACAATATCCTTGCAGCAGCGCCAAGAATCCTGTTGTGTTAGGTGCTAAATAAGGAGAGAACAAAAGGATCGTTCTTGCTTTAGTGGGTTTATAATCTAATTTCCTGGATTTAAGATTTTCGACAGTGAGTACTTGACATTGCAGGCACCTACTGGGATTCCCAGCTGTGTCTAACAGCTTTGTACCTATTGCAGTTCCTTATGTCTTAAGCACCTAAGAACACCCTGCCTGTATTTCTGGTCCCATGAGGGCCCCGCAGTGATTTTGATGAGCAGAACAGCGAACAATGCGCTTACACAGGAGAGCAGCTGTCTCCCGTGGGAGCAGGGAACTGAGATGGCTCCATGGCAGTGGGAGGCTGAAAGGCCACTCAGAGTATCCCGCCAACTCCCTGCCAAGAGCAGCTTATTCCCTGCCGTACGAACGCTTTGTTCAGTCCCTCAAAATCCTGGCAAGCAAGTGGACATGGGCTGCCTACTAGATTGTGCCTCAAGAAGTTGACCCTGATATAGAAGCCACATTTTTTCCTCTCTTCATTCACTCCCAACAGAACCTCTTTATTCACTACATGGAATTCCTCCCTTCCTTGGTGTTTATGCTTTGTGAATATTTATAGGCTGTTATCATGTCCATCTTGGCCCAGCCGTCACTCAGCCTGGCCTCATGTACTCTGCTTTTTGAATCTTCGTAACTCAATCTCCCACCTCCTAATCAGTTTTTGTTGTTCTGCTCTCAACTCCCGCCAGTTCCAGTTGCTCATTTTGCTTTGGGTAAATGCTGTATTTATGTTAATATTATGTGGTGGGTGGTCCTCCCTGTGCTCATGGTCCCCGTGAGTGATTTAGACATTTGAAATGAGGTTGGCATTTTATAGCCAAGCCATGGCCTGATTACTGGTTCCGCTCTTCAAAGCACTCCAGGAAAAAAATATGCTTAGCCATCACTATTAAAAATGGCCAAGATAGCCACTAATAAAGTGTCTGCAGGGGTTCGAGGGAGTTGCCAAAAACTGCATGGGTGCTCTATGCATTTGAAGTGACAGGGTGGTATTAATTTCAAAACCATGCGCTGTATTTTCTAATGAGTTTCCAGCCTATCTAAATTAAGGAAGTTAGATGTAGTATTTCCCATTTGGTAAGAACATGAATTCCAGTTAGAATTTAACTGACTCATGATAATAGCCCCAGGGTATTGTTGTGCAGCCTCAGACTGAGTTGGCTTGCTTTTATTTTTCAAAAGAAATGCTTTCCCCTGTGTGTTGACACCAATCTCTCACTGTCTAGGTACCCAGGGGATTAGAGATCATCTCACAATGGTCTCACCTATCTCACCAAATTAAAACTTAAACTTTTGCCAGTGTTCCAGGAAAAAAGCTCTAGTGTCACTCTGCTTTCCTGTGGTTTCTTTTGATTTTTGGTGATACATTTCTCTGTGCCAAATTTAGATGGCAATGCCAATCAGAGTTTAACACAAGTCGTGATGTGTTAGCGTAGTCTGAACATGTTTGCTTTTTCCCAGTGCTTGCCAATGCTGAAAAAAGGTGGCCTGTAGCAATTATCCCATTAGTTCTTACCTCTGGTGATTAACCATCCCTCCCCCTCCAGAGTCTGTCCTATGTGGTTTCTCTGATTTTGGCTCACAGCGGGACATTGTTCTCAACACTCTTGTCCACTCTCCTGGACCCCCAGCTGGGCTGCGCAGTGTGGGGTAGGCAGCAGGACAGGGCTCCGAGCTGAGGGTTGTTTACTTCTGGGCTGACCACAATGGTTGGGCCAAGCGGGGCCACTGGGCTGTATGGAATTGCTCAGCTGTTCTCCGGTACATCTTTTGACACTGACCAATTTAGCCGTGGGAAAAGCAGACGACTCCTCTTTCTGAGTCTGTGCAGCATCTTCTGCAGGGCAAGAGGGAGAAACACAAAGTGAAATGGCTCCTGGATCTCTAAGGACAGCAAGTATGTCACGAGTAAAGCTCTGCTGAGTCACTGAAAAGTGTGGTGTTTTGATTAACATTAACTGTAGGAGATCTCTTGGGAAGATGTACTCGCATCCACCTCTAGTGCTTTTATTTGTCATCACAAGTCCTTTATGCCACATCTTACATGTCTTGCTTAGTTCACCCCATTTCAGAATATCCCATATTCAGTTTCTCCTTTGTATCCCTTTGTTCTCCAAATGGGACGTTTACTGTCAGTTTATGGGGACAGGCATTTTCCAAATGAGGTGCTGGTGCTGTGTCGGTACGGTTCCTATTTACAGACTCCAGTGACACTGGGACCAAGCCCTGCAATCCCATTCACAGTGTTAGGCCTGGTTTTCTCCGGGTTAAAGGGCCGGAGCGGGCTGTTTTAAGAAGGCATTTTATTTAAATGTAGTTTATGCTTAAGAAGATCCTTGAGATACAGGAGGCAATACCTTCTCCCTTCTCCTGTTCCCTACCACAAATCTCACCTGTCTTGTCATCTATTGCTGGAAAAAGAAATTATTCCATGATTCTGAGAGCAAAATACTTAACTTCTCTAGCTGCAGTCAGCTCACCACAAGTGCTTCGCTATTTTAATTGTGGACGTGAGTCAAATTAGGCAACGATGACAGCCTCAGAATAAAGCTAGGCCAAAGCCATAGAAAATAGTGTCTAAACCTGTTTGCCGATGTGTTGAAAGTATGTGGTGAAAGCATGGTTTGAAAATTTCGCTAAAATCTTGAGCTGCCTGGGAATTTTGAGTTGGCCGAGTTCCCTCAGGATCTGCAGAGTTTTATGTATTATTATGCTCTCTCGTGCACAGGAAACTCAAGGTGATGCTCTGCGATGGTAGCTAACATGTAATGCATTTATTGTGCCAGCCTTAAAAGAATAATTCAGAAACATCGAGTGAATTCACAGCATTTTACAAATAGCACGAACTTGGGCATCGCACTGGTGAAACAGCTATATGTAATTATACCCGTTCTACAGACAAATAAGAGATGGGACAAATAATAGAAATACTTTTCCAGAAGCCAAACAGTACTCCAGTGAAAGTGCTGGCATCCTCCCTCAACCACTTGACCACATTCTGGCTTCAGTTCAGGGAGGCATTACTAATCAGGAAAAATGCTCATGCACTGGCTTAATTTCAAGCACATGCTTAAGTTTCACTGAAACCAATCAGACTTAAGCATGTGCTTAAGTCCTGTCCTGAACTGGCTTCAGTCTGCAGATAGGCTAAATGCAAAGTTCTGCTGTGACAGTTTTCCACTCCCAGTGGATTATATTTAAGTTTTATAACTTTATAATATTAGAATATAAAATGTATCTCTTCCCGCAGAATTTTTCTCTTGGGAATGCCTTATTCTGCATGAATTAAAAGCACCACTAACTTAATCTCCGCACAGATGCCAGAAAAAATGATTTGCTAAATACAAACATTTTCTTTGCTTTTAAAAGAATGCTCATTCCTTTAGTGGCTAATCCAAACCCCATTCTGCATGTTCTCGGGAGAGGAAAATGCTAAGAAACACTGGTTTGCTCTGTTAATGAAGTCTGTGTGGATAAGTATAATTCACTTGTGCAGAATATATTGATATGTTTCTTATCATCCAGTTCATTCCAGTCTGAACATTCCTCAGAAAATATCAAAGGTTTTATATCATCTCTAAATGAAGAAATGTGTAATGCTCCATGACTTCAGGCGCTGATCTTATCCCTGTGAATGGGTGACTAACTGAAACGTTAGAATTATAAATGGGAATAATAAATTTTGGCCATAGGAGGCAATAACATGTAACAGATTAAGCAATCCTGCTCTGGAGAAGAGTTGATCTACAGTAACTAATTTGGTGCAAACTGTAATGCATGTGTTTTCTCCTCCATTTATAAAGAAACAGATGTGTGGCTCAACTTTGCTTTTTTCCAAAGTCAGTCTGCTTGGAGGAACACAAACAAGATTTGTTTCCAACAAAGTATATTCCAGTATTTCTGTCCTGGTTGGTATTTTTCTTCTTTAAAAGTGAGAAGTGGGTCTGAGTCTGCTGTGTACAGCAGTTATGTAGCACAACCCTACTGGCAGGCTTTCATTTTCAGGCTTGGCCATTGCCTAGAAATCTTTCGTTTTAATTTTACCAACAATTTACTCTGCGGAGAATTTCCAGTTCTGCCTTGCTATCATTTGATGACACGGATCTGATTTTTCTGATAATCACAGAAATGAGTGTATGAAATAGTTGGTCAGTATTTGCCGTTGCTGTTGTCTCAAGGCTTGATCCAGCTTCTGCTGATTGCAGTGATCAGCCGCCGTTCCCAGTCACTGGTGTTCCTAATTGCCTGAGTGCCGGCGCAGCCCCATCGCTCGGAGACTTTGGGCCGGTACTGTGGATGCAGCACGCACCGGAAAGCTGGAAAAAGACACTGTTTTGTCTAGCTGCTGTATGAGGAGCTCTCTGGAAACGCTTGTGGTTAATCGATACAGATGGACAGGATAACGAGTGGGTGGAAGACATCACAGTTGGGGATTTTTTTTAGATTTTCCTATGAATGAGGATTTTTGTCTTGAAGATAAATTGTGAATAATTTCTTCCTCCTGCCCAAGAACTCTATAAAACAGTTCATTTGTGTCTCTCTAAGATGGAGTGAGGAGCTGCTCTGATGTGCTTCAGCAGGGGCTAAGTAACAGCGACATATGAGTGACAGACACTTTATGCTGCTCTTGGAATGGAGATGTGCCCTAACTACAGATTTTAGGTCTGCAATGGAACTTTTCCAGCTTGAAAGGATGTTTGGATCTGGTGGTGCTGGGCTGGAGTATTTGAGAGAGAAAAGCAGCCACAAAATTTGGCCACAAGCCAATAGCTTTTGGTTTGAGGATGCATCCAGCTCGAAGGCTTGTGTACATTTAAGCAAGACAAAATCCCTCGGAATTCCCATCATGTCAAATATTTACATTCTAGACTTTTTTTTTTTTTCCCCCATAGAGTTTGATCCTGATTATAAAAATTCCCTTTTCTATTGAATATGTCAAAATAGAGTGACTGCATTGCCAAAGTGTCTGTGCTCTCAAACAATGTAGACTTTTAGTGTTTCTGCCAAAAGTAGCAGTGAGGGTTCAGTCAAATATTGAAGCTTCTGCTGCAATAAACACACCCAGACGCACTTAGTGAGTTGGGAATGGGCTCTATTCTGTGTTTTTATTTTGGTATAGCTACAGACTACACCCACACCTCTAGAGTCTTAGGAGCAAGAGCAGATCTGACCCTAATAGTCCATTCCATCTAATACAAATACAGTTATTTTTTAGTTTACCATATTCTCCAGGATAATGATTTCATGCATTTTAAGTGTAATTCAGTTTGGACTGTCCTTGTAGCAATGGCTTTCCAAAAGCTTTGCCAGTAATAGCCATGGCAGAACTGGGATGAAGATGCAGAGCCCTGACTCCTAATGGGCTCTAGTAAACAGGCAGCCTTGGGGAAGCCTGCGTGCACGCTGCAGCTGCCAAATTAAAGGTTTAACTAATAGAAATGGGGTTTGCCCTCCCATATTTTCACATTTTCATATGACAATTCACAGGAACTGCTTTTTAGGGTGCGGTACTGCAAGCAGTTGTGAAGGAGCTGGCTACGCCTGCTCACCATGTCCAGCCCTTAAAGACGATAAAACCAGTACAATTGTGAGCCTGCTCCAGAAAGAGCCCTTAACACTAATAATGTGTCTTTCCAGCTAGTTTATGCACTCCAGTGCATAGTGAGGTAACAGAAAATATAAGGCTGGTTTCACTGGCCTTTGGGTAGGTAGGCTGCTTCTGTTACTGCTCTCCTGCTTCACTCTGGGCTTCACTTACCATGTGTTTATTCCCTTTGTGGTAGTTTCAGGGTTTGCATCCGTAAATCTACACAAACAGAATTCAAGGACCCTGTTACTGTGACATGTAAAGAATCTGCAGATGGCAGCGCCATTGTGAAGTGTCTGAATTTCCCCATCAGACGTATGCCTTAAGTTACACATTACTAGATTAGTAATAAAACACTCTGAGTGGAAATCTCTCTACTTCGCTACACGTTCAAGAGTCTCTGACTTGCACAGCAAACAGTTACTGACTTCCCATTTGACTTGGTCTAAGGCTTGTATTTATGGCAAACTTGGATGTGGAAGATTTGTAACCGGGATTTAATTAACCCTGTGCATTTGTGTAGAATTTGTTGATGCCAGGGATGAGAGGCTTTGGGAATCAGGGGAGCCTCCCTGGTAGACCCCAGCTGTGAAACTCACCCCAAGTGTTTATATTTGTGTTATATCCTGAGCTTGTGAGCCAGGGAATGTTGCTGACATTGCTTAGCAGCTCGTAGTCTTGCCTGTGGTTTGCAGCAGATCTGTATGTGCTCAGCTTCATCTGCAGATGCTTCTTGGTAGGAAGGTGATTCCATTCTCAGCTGGGCTTGGGCCCTTCACAATCTCACCTCTCTGCTCTCTCACATGCAGACAGATGGTTTGGGGTTTCTCTTCCCAGGGAAGGGTCTGATTGAGGCCAGTTTCCCTACAAAGATCACAGGACGGTTTAGGTTATATACAAGTATGTATGTGGCACGCAAGGACTAAGATGAGCGGTTGTGACTGTATCTTGATCTCCTTGACTGAGACACAGGGTGTGCAAATGTTTAGCATCCCCTCTCTGTGGGAAGGTTGTATATATGTTAGATCTTTCCAGCTGATAGGGAGGCTGGAAAGCAACCTGTCCCCTAACCATTGGTATGGAGTGAATAAAAGTTGGCTTGAAAATTTCCATCACACTACACGGTGAACTGCGAAGTACAGCTGGGCTCATAAACCCCCAGGCACCCTGGGCTGGGCTGAACAGCACCAGGCCGAGGGACTGAGCTCTGCCAGATGGGATGGTTGGTTGTACGAAAGCGAAAAATCAGTGGGGTTTCAGGAGGAGCTTCACTGAGAGCTCATTTTGTGATGTTCTAAAGAGGTAAATACCAAGTTTCTTACTGAAGCAAACTCCCAGTGAGCGCAGAAGAAGTTTGATTAACTAAAGAGTGAATAATGTATAGGAATATATGCACATATACGTGTGTGCATGCAAAGGTCTTCAGGATTTAGCTGAGTGTTCACACATTTCCTAAGCCAATAACATCCGTTGTTATGGGAAATGAGGTAAGTGACAGAATTACTGTCCTTATGGTGGGCGACAGGCAAGTCTAATGTTCCCATGCTGTAATTCCCTCTCTCAGTTACTGCTTCCACAATGGCTTGAGAGAGAACACGAACAAAGAACACTCAGTTTTATTTTAAGATTTCATCAAAAAAATAAGCTGGATTCAGATGAAACTCAAGTTGGAAAAAAATTAAAAAAAATATTTCCCAATGTTCAGAGGGACCCTTCCATGTTTCAGTCTGTACCTGTTGCCTCTGATCCTGTCCCTGGCCATCACTGAAAAAAGACTGTCTCATCCTCTCTGAACCCTCCCTTCAGGTATTTATATACACCCATAAGATCCCCCCCAAGTCTTCTCTTTCTCCAGGCTGAGCAGTCCCAGTTGCCTCAGCCTTTCCTCATCTGTGAGTTGCTCCAGTCTCTTAATCATCCCAA